>VSMD01055915.1:0-74116 GCA_008750895.1 Mirza zaza
GCGTCAGCCTAGCTCACAGCAACCTCAAACTCCTGAGCTCGAGCAATCCTGCTGCCTCAGCCTCCCGAGTAGCTGGGACTACAGGCATGCGCCACCATGTCCGGCTAATTTTTTTTTTTTTTATATATATATTAGTTGGCCAATTAATTTCTTTCTATTTTTATAGTAGAGATGGGGTCTCGCTCAGGCTGGTTTTGAACTCCTGACCTTGAGCAATCTGCCCGCCTCGGCCTCCCAGAGTGCTAGGATTACAGGCGTGAGCCACCGCGCCCCGCCCCAGGGTCTCACTCTTGATCAGGCTAGTTTACTCCCGTCCTTGAGCAATCTGCCCGCCTCGGCCTCCCATAGTGGTAGGATTACAGGCGTGAGCCACCACGCCCGGCCTATCAATATTGTTTGGACCAATTTAGGTCCTTTGCTTTTCTATATAAATATTAAAATCAGCTTGTCAGTTTCTCCCAATCTGCTGGGATTTTAATTGGGATTACATTGTTCAATTTGGAGAGAATTGGCATCTTGATAATATTGAATCTTCTAATCCATGAATATGGTATATCTCATTTACTTATGCCTTCTTTGATTTCTCACATCAGGGGTTTTACAAACATTTATATCATTTATCTCTAAGCATTTCATGGTTTTGGTGCTATTGTAAATGGTACTTTTTTTAATTTTCCATTTCTAATAGTTCATTGCTAGCATATAAAAATTAACTAAATGAACAAATATATTTTAGTATATTGATCTTGCATTCTACATTTTTGCTAAACTGACTTGTTAGTTCTAACAGTGTCTGGAAATCCTTTGGGCTTTACTATGTACACAACCATATTTTCTACAGTGTTATTTCTTTGTTATCCTATCCTTTTTATTTCTTTTTCTGGCCTTATTGTACTGAGTAGGATGTTAAATAGGAGTCGTGAGAGTGGATATCTTTGCCTTTTCCCCAGTCTTTGAGAGGAAGTGTCCAGTGTCTCACTACTAAATATGATGTTACTATAGGTTCCTGTAGATGTTCTTTATTAGGTTGAGGAAATTTCACTTCATTCCTAGTTCACTGAGAGTTTTTATCATGAATAGATGCCCAACCTTTTAATACATATCTTGTATGTTTAAATCAGCCAGAGTTGGTTTCTGTTTCAAGTAGAAGCCTAGACTGATATACCAGCCTTGAAATATTGGGCAAGTCCCTCCACCTCACCTGAACTAGGATCTGAATAAGAAGCCAAGTGGTGAAAATTTAAGTCCTCTTAATCTTATTGCCTAAAAAGAATAGCCTTGACAATAGTTAGAGATATCTACTGCATCAGAGAAATACCTTGAGTTTAGTTTATTATTTTTCTCCCACCCCAACCTCAGTAACCTTTCTGATTATATGTAATTGTTTTATTTTTATTTGGAATGGCGTCTCACTCTGTCATCCATGCTGGAATGCAGTGGCATCATCATAGCTCACTGCAGTCTCAAACTCTTGGGCTCAAGTGATCCTCCTGCCTCAGCCCCCCAAGTAGCCAGGACTACAGATGTGCGCCACCATGCTCAGCTAATCTTTCCATTTTTTTAGAGATGGGGTCTCACTCTTGCTCAGGCTAGTCTCAAACTCCTGGCCTCAAGTAATCCTCCTGCCTTTGCTGATTATATGTAATTATATAAATAATTTGTACTCATTGTAAAGAATCTCAATAGTTCATTCAAATATAAAGAGAGTGAAGGTCATGTGGATGTTTCTGTCTTGAGAGAACCACAATTAACAATTCAGTGACCATCTTCCAAGCACCTCCTCATGCATGCTCACCCATGCCTATGTGATCTTACATAAATGAGCCCAGAACACACACGCTGTTTTATCATGGGCATGCTGCCACCTCCCTGTCATCCCACATCAGAACCCCACTCCCCTCTCTCATGGTTCTTTGGGTGGACCCAGCTTGGCTGGGTGGTCCTCATGTGGGTCGCTCAAGTAGTTGCCATCATATGTTGGCTGAAGCTGTGGTCATCTGAATTCTTGTCTGGGCTGAATGCCCAAGTGGGCTCACTATGGAGGCCAGCAGCTGATGCCGACTGCCAGCTGGGAGCACAGTAGTGGCCGTTGATGGGAGAGCCTACACTTGGCCTCTTCCTGTGCCTTGGGATGCTCAAAGCAAGAAGACCAGGTTCTGAGAGGGAGCATTCCAGGAGGAAGAGTTCCAAGAAACTCAGATGAAACCTGTAATGCTGAGGACTTAGCTTCAGAACATCACTTCTACCATATTCTGTTGTCAAGCAACTCATTAAGGCAAGCCCAAGTTCAAAGAAGAGGAACTAGACCCACTTTTCAGTGGGATAATTAGCAAAGAATGTGTGGCCATCTATAATTCACCACATTAACCAAACAATAAACATGCATGGAGCACCTACTATGTGCCAGGTACTGTTGTAATTGCTGGGGATACAGAGGTGACAAGACACAGTTCCTTGGGCAGGTGGGGGGGGATGGGTATATACATACATAATGAGTGCGATGCGCACCAACTGGGGGATTGACACGCTTGAAGCTCTGACTGGGGGGGGGGCAAGGGCAATATATATAACCTTAACATTTGTACCCCCACAATATGCTGGAAAAAAAAGACACAGTTCCTGCTCTTGGGGAGCTTACATTTTAGTGTGGGGAAACAGGCAGTAGACAAGTGAACAAAGAAAGCTAAACAAACAAAAAATACACACACACACAATTAATTAAGTAATTAATTATATCCCCCTTTCTCTGAAGTCCCAGAGCTTTATCTGTACTTTGCTTTTGGCACCGTTGCCTTTCTTCCTTATACTTCGGGTATTGATGTTCCAGTGTGTATCTTTTGGGAGGTTAGGCCATTTCTATCTCAGCCATATCTGAGGTCTCTAGCGGGACATTCAACAGCAACTGTAGAGTGCAGTGGTTCAGAGACTGTAGAGTGCGGTGGTTCAGAGCGCGAGGGCTCTGGAGCCAGACAGTGTGGGTCCAAACCCCAGCTCTGCCAACTTGCTAACCGCGTGGCCTTGGCAAATATCTTCCTTTCTCTGTGCCTCAGTTTCACCATATATAAACCCAGGAACTGGGGCTGATCATAGAACTTACTTCCTAGAGTTGTTAAGAGAACTAAACATTTGTGAGCCTCCCACAACAGCGCCCGGCATGGTGGATGCTAGGTCAGTGTTTGTTGGATGGACAGACCTCTCTTTCAGCATGTGACAATTGAGGCAGCTCTTCTGCTGCAGGTGGTCCAGCCGCCTCGTGGAAACCACCTGCGCATGCACCGTCTCTCCCACGTGTGTGCGGCAGCCACAAGGAAGTGGGCTCCACCTCGGCTGTTCCCAATCACCCTTTCTGGTGGTGATGAGCTGGCCTGCTCCACCTGTCACTTCAGGAACATAAGCAGACATTCCCCTCAGGGGCTGCAGCGAGGCCAGCTCCACTGTCAGCACATCCCCAGGAAAGCAGACAGGCTCCAGGGGCGCAGGGGCAGGACCCATGAATAATTAACGCCTCACAGCCGGCGCTCAACTTTGCAAATGAGCTTCCTGGTGCAGTGTCAGAATTCAAATCCCATAGCTGCATGGCCTGGGACAGCCACTTGGCCTAGCAGAGCCTCAGTTCCTGGTCTGAGAAACGGGAGCACTGGCACCCACCTTTCTGGGTGGTTTTGTGCCAGTGACATGCTGTGGGTTCCAATTGCATGGCTGCACCGTCGTTAAGCCCCACGGCTTACCTTGTGTGCCTTCCAACCCCGGGGAAGTAGGCTAAGGCCAGCCTGGGAAGATTATTTGTAGGGAATTAGTGCAGAAGAGAGCAGGATTAGGCCAGGGGCCCAGCAGCTCCCATCTGCAAAGGACTGGTGCCCCCTTTAGCTGACAAGGAGTACCTGCTGCTCTAGCTGTTTAGAAAGGGCTTGCAGGAGGAGGAGTCAGTCGCCAGCTAGAGTAGCTGTTGGAGGAGGCACCTTCGCCTGAGGAGGTACTCTAAGGCAGGTGTTGCCCTGAGCCTCACCCGTCCTCCCCTGAACCTGGCAAGGCGAGAGCAGCGTGCACCTGTTCTGCAGACGATGGCAGGTGTCCCTGGGAATGAGAGCACCTGGCTGGTCCCTGCCCTGCCACTTCCCTCGAGACCTGGGCAAGCCACCTTGCCTTTCTGGGCCTCGTTTTCTCACCTGTAAAATAAGACAGTGCTGGGTCGGTGGCCTGTGCGGCCTGCCTGGCTCTCGTGCTCTTGAGACAGCACCATCCCAATTGGAAGGGAGGGGATCGAGGAGAAAGGATCGACTGGGGATTCCTGCTGGATTTAAAGGCAGAGAAAAAGACCAAATTGTCACCTACGACAGGGAGACACTGTTGAATGAATGAATGATGGATGGATGAATGAATGAATGAATGCACGGGTGAAACAGTAGATGTGGAGATGTGCAGGACAGTTACAAAGTAACAGAGTTTCTTCCCAAGGATGTGAAAATGATATAGCTAAATTCACTTCTGAGAGTAAATTATGTAATCCACATAAAATAAAGTCAGAATGATTCAAAGACACTTTAAATAATATAAATAGCTTTCATCGAGGACTTACTCAACACACATCGTTCTTTGTGTTTTACAACCATAACCTCCTTTAATCCTCACAATAATATAAAGTGATATTACAACCCCCAATTTACCTGTGAGAAACTGAGGCACAAGGCTAACCTTGTAGTCTTGCCGTAGGGCCCAGGACCTAACGGTCCCCAGCGCTGCTCCACGGAGTCAGCGTGGCGCTGGGCACAGAGAGCGCCTTGGCTGCGACACACTGGGGTGGGGACCGTGAACGTCGTTTACCTGAGGCCCCACCGCCATCGTTCCTTCAGGGGTCAGAGTCCTCCACACCGAGCCGGGCAGGAGAAGGTCTGAGCTTGGGGCCCCCTGGCTTATCCGGTTAGAAGCCCTCAGTTTCCCCAGGGTCCTGTGCTAGCTCCACCTGGGACCACGCTCACAGCTCTGCCGGCTGCTTGGGGACACAGAGCTCCCTCCCGAGGCACCGGCAGGGCCATAGGCCAGAAGCTTCTCCCCAGCTCCTCACTTCCCTGCACACACACAGGCCTGGTCTCAGTCCAGCATCCTCACCCCGCCTCCAAAGGTGTATTTCCTCACGAGCAAGTGGGCCCCGGCTTCCTACAGGGCGATCCCATTGGCAGGGAGACCCCAAGTCTTGCACAAGGGCCTGGGGGCCTAGAATTTGCGGTAAGAATTCATGGTGGACTCGGGTCCTCGGGTTGCTTCTTCTACTGAAAACTGACTTCGAGTTCCTCACAGGCCTTTCCCTGATTGCAGGACGTGCCTTCCCGGTCGGACGGGAGAGGCCGAAATAACAGAACTCTTTGTCACTCCCATGTGATTGTGAGCCTACACAATAGCCCTAAGAGGTAAATATGTTACCATTTTTCATCAACTGTATGACGCACCACTATTTTTTTATACCACTAAGCAAAGGAGGGAAGCTACTAATAAAACTTTGACATGCAAAGAATTTTAAGGCTCCCGAGATTTCAGAGGTGTTACAATGCGAGAAAATGTGCTTCTTGCAGTGGATGAAATGTGGCATAATCCCTATTTTACAGATTAGGAAAGCATGACCTTGCTGTAGGCTATTTGCTCAAGGTCACATGGAAAAAAAACGATGAGGAGTGGTTTAGGAGACTTGTTCTGCCCCTGAATCTGAGCGGTGTGTAGGTCAGGAAGTGGGAAGGCCACCCTCCCAGAGAGGAGCACAGGTCAGGATGGACTGTTTATGGAGGGTAAGACCTTGCCTTGTGCCCCTTTGGGATGCCGCAATTGCAGCACACTCCAGGCGCCTAGCGGGCAGGGCGGGGATGGGCTGGAAGGGCAGGGATGAAAGGCAGGAGGACCACAGTGAGGAGAGGGAGGGGGAAGCCCTGCACCTGGGTGACTCCAGCTCTGAGCCCCATTAACAGCAGGGGACACCACTGCAGCGGAGGGTCTTCGAGGAGATGTGGAATGACAATGCACTTTGAAAACTGTAAAGCTCGCTACGATTGTTTCCTAACATTACCAGCAAAAGTACACAAACCCAAGCTGTTGCGTGGAGCCCATTTCAGTACGCTACCACATTTAAAAGAAACCCCCAAATGAACTGGAAAGCAAGTGAAGCCTTAATTTAGTCTCTTCGAAATTGCCAAAAAGAGATTCAACTTCTCCTTTGCCTGTCGTGTGTGATACAGTTTCTGTCTCTTACAACATCGATCAGTGGCTGCGCTGAAACTTCATTCAGGCTTCAGGCTCAGTCTCTCTCTCTCCCCCTCCCTCCCTTCCTCTCCTCCTAAATTCCCAAAGTTTAAACGAAAAGAAAACCTAGCCCACAATGGTCTTTCCCCTTTCTCTTTATTTCTCCCATTTTAGGATCTACTCTTTTTCTCTTGCAGGCAGATCTCTGTCCTTTTGGAAATAACTCAATCTATATTTCTTCACCCTTAAAAATTCTTCAATTCTATCTCCCATCATAATCAGCACATCAGGGGGGTAAGACATAAAAATCTACCTATCGAGTACAATGTATGTTATTATGGTGATGGGTACACTGAAACTCTGATTTCTTTTTCTTTTTCTACACTTTCATTTTTTTTTCTTTTTTTCTTTTTTTTTCTTTTTAGCATATTATGGGGTTACAAGTGTTAAGGTTACATATATTTCCCATGCCCCCCTCCCCCCGAAACTCTGACTTCTGATACAATTCATCACATAACCAAAACCACTGGTGGCTGAGCAGATGGCTCACCCCTGTAATCTTAGCACTCTGGGAGGCCAAGGTGGGAGGATTGCTTGAGCTCAGAAGTTGGAGACCAGCCTGAGCAAAAGCAAGACCCCCGTCTCTACTAAAAATAGAAAAAATTACCCGGGTGTGGTCGTGTGTGCCTATAGTCCCAGCTACTCTGGAGGCTGAGGCAGGAGGATCACTTGATCCCAGGAGGTTAGCCCAGGTGACATAGCAAGACTGCCTCAAAACAAAACAAAAAAACACTGGTACTTCCTAAATTTTTATTAAATAAAATAATAATTATTAATAATAATTAGAAGATCAACCCTCTAGGCTCTCAGAAGCTGCTTGCTAGGTGGGGGTGCGGGGGGTATGTTAATAGTTTTTGTTTCTGGCACATAAACACAATCATCAACGATCTCTTAACCTATCACACAGCAGCTGTTGGACTCCCATGGGCAGGTAAGAATAACGCAAGGTGTAAGTTCTCCCGGTGACGAAGCTATTTCTGTATACGCACACACTTAAGACTTCCCCCAAAATTATCCCTTAAAAAAGGAAGTTGCTTTATATTCGGGTCCTTACAAAAATCTAGCATATTACAGGAAATTCTCTTGTTATCTTGAACATTATTAAAATACTATTTTGGGGACGATACATTAGTCTGAAGCAAAGGAGTCAAAGATAATTTGGAATGTCACCTGATACAAACCATGAAAAGGGAGATGGAAACGTTTAGTACAGATTTAGTCCTTTGAGGGAAGGACTTTACAATGGTGTGAGAAGTTGAAAAAAAAAAATACTTTTTAAAGACCATTAAAAGCAATGCATTTAGTGCTTACAACGTAGAAGTCACGAATATGTTTCCACGGGAGGAATTTTCCCTGCGTGCCCAATGACAGTAGCACGTATAGTTGCAAAAGATGTTGCCTTTCAACACAAACAGGCTGAGGTGTTAGATTGTTAGAAGATTCCTATGAATGTGGACGAGGATGCTGATGTCAACGAACCACCAGCAGAGTTTGAATGAAATTGCCTCAGGAAACACGAGAGTGGAAAAAAGCTAATTTCTAAATTAATATATCCTTTTATATAACATGTGACTTGTAGATATACAATTTTTTATGTTAAAAAATGAAATATTATAAACAGCTATTTTATTTATTTCCCTAAAAGCTTACATATTTACATTGGCCTGAAACAATTGGGTTCTGTTTGGGGATATTTCAAATCGTTTTGTTGGGAAATGGGAAATTGCTTTGCATTTAGAATTGCACGTGTGAATTAGGCATAACTGGGCTTAGTAGGAGCAGAATTAATGAGCCAGGAGTTTATGTTTGGGTCTGAAGGGATCTAAAACCTGCATTTGCCTACAATTTCAGGATGACAACTCCATCAGAACATGTCAGGCGTCCGGTGTTAAAGACCTTCCTTGTACCCAGGCCAGCTGCTCTTCGTGCTTGTGTCCTGTGCTGCCACTCGAAGACCAACACTCGAGATGGAACGGTCAGGACAGACGAGGGCCAGGAGAGCCCCAGGTTAGGAATTCCTCCTCTTCGCAAGGTTCGTGGAGGACGCGTGTGCTGGAGAGGCAGGTGGGAGGGGTGAGTTCCACCAGCATTGTCCTTTGTTCTTCAGACATTTACTCTAAAGAGAAAATGTCCTCGCTGTGGGATAAAACCCCCGATACCCAGCGTCCTTCAGAGGTGGAGAGAGCGGAGCAGAGTGGGACAGAGCAAGGATCGGGGATGAGACAGCCGCAGTGCAAGAGGCCACCGAGGTCCTGCTTCCTCCTGCCTTCATAGGCGTAGCCAGTAATGTTCTCTCTATGGGGAGTCAAGGCCTAAAGAATTTTCCAGATCAAGCCTTAGTGAATTGTAATTCACCCTTAGCCACACCTCTTTCCAATAACTCACCATTTTCCCTGTCATCAGGATTCCTTTATAAATCCAAACTCACCTTGGGCTCCTCTCCACAGGGCCTGCTTAGTGCTTGCCTTGATGATGAGAAGAAGGAAAAAAATTTTAAAGAAATTTGGTTTCACAGTTTGGAAAAACTTTTTAAATCAAGGAAAATCTCTGATTTGGCAACATTTCCACTCCACTTAGAATTCGCCAGCGAATCTTGATTTGAAAGAACAGCTGACTGCAAACCATTTCCTGGTCAATACACGTGGTGTTTAGGTTTCAGAGGTCTTGTAGATTCCCGCCCAACAGCCCTGCCAGGGCAGCAAGGCACGTGTTAACTGCAGCCCACGGATCGCAGGAAGCTTCGGTTTAGTGGACACACCTGTGTGGCTCTCACAATTGTTTGCTTCTATGGGGTGCGTGCTTCTTAGTGAGAACTCTTCTATTCAAGTTTCAGCAAAAACAGCTCAAACTAGCTTAAATGAGCAAACAAACCAAAAAAGGAGTGGGGGGAGTCATTGGTTTCTGTAAGTTCAAGGAGTGGATTTAGGGAAACTCCAACAATATCATCCTTTCTCTCTCTCTCCCTACCCCTCTAAATAAAGGCTTCCAAATCTCCCCCCTTCTCTACCTGCCTCTCTGTCTCTACCTTTAGCTTTCTTCCCTTGTGGGTGTCATTCTCAGACAGGCTGTCCTCCACGACAAGGCGGGAAGCAGGTCCTCCTCCCATCATTGTTTCTCAAAGGTCTGGTGCTAGTACTCTCTGGCCTGGCCTGAGTCACATGCAGAGTCACCCTGAAGCAGCCCCTGTGATCCCCGCCTTGTGTCACATGCTGTCCCCTGGCACTGAGGGTATGTATGGTCCTTCCCCTTCAGAGCTGGGAAGGGATGGGTTTCTCAGGGGAAAACCAGGTGTTTTCTGTTACTAAAGAAGGAAGAGTGGCTGCTGGGCAGGCAACGCTATAGATATCCGTTACTGTCACCACTCTCATTGTTCACTTGAAGCAGAGAGGCATTGTCCTGGGTCCCATGGCCAGATCTCAGACCCCAGATCTCATGATCCATTTCCACACTGGTAGACAGAAATCCACTGACACACGCTGAAGTGGCTGAAGTGCTATCAGGACTTAGTCCATCAGCGCTCTGGCTTTAAACTCACACCCACCATCAGAAATCCCAGTTTGCCTCCATCCTAGCCAATCACCCACCACTGCCCCTTGTTGC
Source organism: Mirza zaza (assembly GCA_008750895.1). Taxonomy (NCBI): domain Eukaryota; kingdom Metazoa; phylum Chordata; class Mammalia; order Primates; family Cheirogaleidae; genus Mirza; species Mirza zaza. The sequence goes on from VSMD01055915.1 coordinate 9,886, forward strand.
CTCTTGTCCTGCCTTGGCCACCCACAATGAATGACAAGCATGATGAGTGAGAACAAAAGAGCGTCTTGTTGTCCAAGGGACACTGACTAGAGATTTGGAAGGCTTGATACTGACACTTTCTGTGGGACCTTGGCCAAGTCTCTGGTCCTCTCTGACCCTCAGTTTACTTATCTGTAAAATGGACCTAGAATAGGGTTCAACTAGATAATTTTAAAGATCCTCTTCTACATCATCCAAGACAAATATATTGCACAACACCTTTCAATCAGAAAGAATATATTCTCAGGTACACGGTCAAGCCTCCTCATGTTCTTCCTGTAGAGTTGCCAGGAGGCAAAGGGAAACCACCCCGGGCCTGGCCTCCGTTTCTCCTTCTCAGGTCGCCCCAGCTGCCCGGCCACAGGAGTGGCTCAGTACTTCTCCCCACTTCCCTCTTCCTTTCCATCACACTGTTCTCGGGCATCTATCTGACCAGTACAGTTCTGATCTATTGAAGAGACTCTGTGTCCATGTTTTTGTTTTTTTTTTGACAGAGTCTCGCTCTGTTGCCTGGGCTCGAGTGCCGTGGTGTAAGCCTAGCTCACAGCAACCTCAAACTCCTGGGCTCAAGCGATCTTCCTGCCTCAGCCTCCCGAACAGTCTATGTCCGTGTTTTTAAGCACGTGACTGTCAATGCTGGGACTGATTGCCTTATTTCTTTTTCCTCCCCCAGAGTCCAACGCCCTGCACATAGTCAGCTTTCAAGAAATGATTCTAACTTGCACCAGCCCTACTTTTGGGGTGGCTTGAGGGTTAATGTTCACTAGGCTGAAAGCAGGTACAATGGATGACAGGCATTGCTCATTCCAGTTTCTAGACGTTTCTGGTCAGATTGTTCCAGAGTGGCTGGGAGTCATTGCATAAGCATTACATAGGATATGAATCTGCCTTAGGCTTGCTTTGTTAATCAAACCTTTGTTTGGTTGCTTTATGGTATATTTTTAAAAACTAATTTCTCCAAATAGTGTTCTCTTTTAGCCTAGTTCCTCACAATGAAAAGCTCCTCTTTTGCATTTGTGTGTATGTTCTAGAGATAGAGATGAATTAATTTCATTTCCCTCAAAGTTTTATGTCATCTTTAGATTCTATCCCCTACTGCAGGCTGAGAATAAGGAGTTAGATTATCCAGAGCATTAAAGATTTATCTCCTCCATCGCTCTTTATAGAACTTCTCTTATTTCTAAGGAATATCTCATTTGCTTAGGTTATTTTGCAGAAGAAAGAGTTTAAAGGGGATATTAATGTTTTCTGAAGCCCTGTATGAGTTTTCAAAAATCTATGGGATGCTGAGCTTTTAATAACTCCAACTAATTGCCCTTTTTAAGATTAGATGTTAGGCTGAAACCTTCAGGTTTACCACCATTGAAAACTACTAATAAATCCAGTTATTTTTGAACACAATATGGTTTCAATATGAAAATACCTCTGGGGGACAGCCATTTGTACAAGAAAGATTTTCCCCTGTTGGGGTTTAAGGAGATCTATAGTTAATCCATTCAACAAAGGAATGTTGGTTGCAAGTGCTAAAATTAGGTGTGCGGTGTTCCCCTTTGCCCAGAACAGTGTACTGAATTAATGTGGTGTTTGTTTTCTACCCACTAGGTTATGATGGTAATGAGGAGGAAGAGGGCCGTGTGGAGGATGACAGCTTTGGAGACCCAGAAAGGCATTCATCGGCCAGGTCTTACATTTATTACCTATTCCTCACAGTCTCTAGGATATAAAAATAGAATGGCATGCCCAAAGCAGCACAATATATTTGTCTGGGATAATAGAATCATGACGTAGAAAAGGATCTTATAAAGTATCTAGTCGAACCCTAACCCAGGTCCATTTTACAGATAAATAAACTGACAGTCAGAGAGGACCAGAGACTTGGCCAAGATCCCACAGAAAGTGTCAGCATCAAGCCTTCCAAATCTCTAGTCAGTGTTCCTTCTACAGCAAGATGCTCTTTTGTTCTCACTCATCATGCTTGTCATTCATTGTGGGTGGCCAAGGCAGGACAAGATCCAAAATACTGGTACCAAACCAGTTGTACGTGTTCTTAAAACATACTTGAAACCATATTCAATATAAGAACCTGTCCAGACTTTTTAAAGAGCAATGAATCATATATTGGCAACCAGATGGGCATAGATTGGACTACACTGTGAAGTCCTCAAAGACAGGGGTCTATTTGATGCGAGGATAGGCAACCGGAGGGCACGGGGCCAAGGGCAGTGACTCTGGGGTTGGGGGTGCCCCCAGATGGCCTCCCCTGCCTCCTGCTCCTCTTCCCCCCACTCCTCTCGCCCCATCTCCACCTCTTACTGCCTCTCTCCACCTCCATCATGCACTGTCACTGAGGACAGGGGAGGTTAGGATTTTCATGTCACATCATACAGGTTTCCTTTCAGAGTAAGTATTCACTGAGGAAAAACAAAAGAATTAGTAAAATTCATTGAACATATGGAAAAATTTCATCTTTAATGTAGACTCGGCTTAGAATTTTCTCTCAGCCACTTAGAGTTTTAAAAGATGAAATCATATCTTATGTATCACTCTGCAACTGTCATTTTATTTTTTCTACTTTTTTCCCTTACGTGTTCCTACAGATTCTAGCAACTGTCATTTTAATATAATATAAACATCTTTCCAGATCGGTATTTAGTATACATCTATCAATCTAAATTATTTTTTAAAATACTTAGTATTCGGCAGTGTGGATATACCATAATCAGCTCAGCTACTCCTCTGTTCATGAATGATACTATTAGGTTTGGCATTGCAAACAATGCAGTAATAAAGTACCTAGCCCAGCATCTACCATATAGTAAGTCTAAACATCAGGTTCTCTATCTTCCTTAGCTATTCTGATGCCTTCATAGTCAGAAAGGGAATTAGAATGGAAGTTGAGGTTAGCAACTCCAAAGACCCACTACTAATCATTTTGTACATCGATCCTCATTGAGTTCATAGGTTTTCCTTGGTTTCTGAATTTGCATTTAACACTAGTCCTTTCCCTACTATATTTCAAAGGCAGAGATCTCAAAATGTTAAATCTGTCTGAAGCAGCTCTACCAGCGGCAGAAAAATGCTCCAAGAGTGGGACAGGAGAAGTAGTAAACCCTAACTTTGACTAAGAAGACCACCACTTCTATTTTGAAATGTGGTGAAAAAAAGCAAGTCAAAGCCCTGGAAATAAACAGAGCCTGGAGTTTCAATCCAATGGACAGAGAAACATGGAAGTTTCCTTTACTGATGGGTAGGAAATATGCTTGTCTTGTTTTATGATGTCTTCAATCCATACAACTGACTCCTTCCTCTTTTGAATGCCTATGTGTTGCCACATTAGGACAGATCTATAATCATAGTAATTCCTTTGAAGTCTTTAACCTATCCAAGAGCGTCAACTTTGGAACACTCAGAAATCTGGATTAGTAACCTATGGCTTTTTTTTTTGTAGAGACTCTCACTGTGTTGCCCAGGCTGGTCTTGAATTCCCAGCCTCAAGCAATCCTCCTGCCTCAGTCTCCAAAGTGTTGGGATTACAGGTGTGAACCACCGTGCCCTGCCTATGGCTCTTAGTTACTATTAACTGACACCCAGGGAAACTCTCAGCCTGAGTCTTCACCTCTTCAACTGTAAAGTGGAGATAACTCTTGGGTCTGGCATGGGCTACTACAAGGTTTAAACCAAAGTAACATATAGCAAGTCCTTTTCATTCCAGGACAGCAACAAATGGAAACACTGGACCTCCTGTGTTAAATAGCATATAACATGCTCTACCTTATGGCTTGCAATTTATTTGTTGTCCTTCATTAATTTCCCATAGAAGTTAATCCTTTCAGAGAACTCCAGAACTGGCTATTGGCCTCACATCTCAGGAAACCAAAGTCAGGCAGCAGGATTGCTTGAGCCCAGGAGTTTGAGGTTGCTGTGAGCTAGGCTGACGCCACGGCACTCACTCTAGCCTGGGCAATAAAGTGAGACTCTGTCTCAAAAAAAAAAAAAAAGGAAACCAAAGTCATGGCATGGAGAATTCACCCAAGTCTTAAACATTGGTGCTTCTTGGGCTGTCTGCTGGAGGCTGGTGCCTGTGGGCGAGTTCTGAACGGCTGCCACTATCCATCACCTTGTTTGTTCCCATTGTGAAACATTTTTAATAATTACTAGCAATAAAGTATCGAAAAGAGTGACTGTTCTAACAAATCTTTTTAAAAATTGTTCTCTCTCCTCCAGGTTTGTCAGGGTCAAATGTGGTCTCACAAGTTTTGAGAGAGAAAGAGAACCCTTATAAAAACAAACAAACAAAACCCACAGCAGAAGGAAAGGCAAGTGGAGATCATTAACATATAAGATGCTAACACTGGAAGCACATTCTTGGAACGGTAATGTTCCAGGGGATGGTGGTGGATAGATTACTGATGCCCTCATTTCGTTGTTGAATGTTGAAGACTTACCAGCTCTTCCCAAAGAGAGAGTGTCTACACACAGAGCTCACAACGCGAGGTCACTATGGGGGATGAAAGAACACTGCAACTGACCAGATTGATGATCAGCTTCTTGGAGGCTTGTAGGGATCCTGAGCTCATTTCTTTCTAAGGTACACTCTCTTCCAAAAATGACCCCTATTGCATACTCCAGCCTAAATATCCTTAGTTCCTATTTACTATGGTTTCCAGGTCTTTCAACAGCTGGTTACTTTCCTCTGGACCTACGCCAGTTATTAATGTTTTAAAAAAAGAGGTACTTAGGCAGTTTGCAATTATTTGCTAGTATTAATATCATCCATGATGCCTGACTTTATGCATAAATGTCTACATTTCAGATTACAGAGAAAAAATTGGAAACCATCCAACAATTGGGAAGAGTTGAATAAATAGTGATATAGCCATATGATGGAGTATTTGCATCCATTAAAAGATGTTTACAAACATGGGAAGATTTTCTGTAAAGGCACAATACAAAATTGTACACAAATTATATAAACATTGCATTGAAAAAAGATGGAAATAGGCCAAAATGATAGAAGCACTACATTTAGTACAGGCCATTTTTCTGTTTATGTTTTTCTGCCTTACAAATATTCTATGTGCATTTATTACTCATTAGAGGGGAAAGTTAAAAAGAGGGGGGAATGTTTACTGCAGGAAGGGCTCTAAGCAGGGTCTTTCTTACCAGTGGAATAAAGCAAGATCATCACCACCTTTTAAGTTTTTTTTATTGATAATCTTTGTACATACTTATGCGGTACATGTAATATTTTGATACATGCATATAAAGTATAATAATCAAATCAAGGTATTTAGGATATCCGTCACCTCAAACATTTATCATTTCTGTTGGGAACATTTCAAATCTTTTCTTCTATCAATAGCTATTTTAAAATATACATTATTGTTAACTATAGTCATCCTATTGTGCTATTGAATACTAGAACTTACTCCTTTTATCTAACTGTATGTTTGTACCCATCAACCAACCTCTCTTCATCCTCCCCATCCCCCCCTTCCCAGCCTCTGGTAACTATCATTCTACTCTCTACCTCTGCGAATCAATTTCTTAGTTCCCACATGTGAGTAAGGACATGTGATATTTGTCTGTCTGGCTTATTTCACTTAACGTAATGACTTCTAGTTCCATCTATGTTGTTGCAAATGACAAGACTTCATTCTTTTTTGAGGCTGAATAGTATACCACTATGTATACATACCGCATTTTCTTTATCCATTCATCCACTGATGGACACTTAGGTTGATTTCGTATCTTGGTAATTGTGAGTAATGCTGCAATACACATAGGGGTGCAGGTATCCTTTTGATATACTGATTTCCTTTCCTTTGGATAAATACCCAGTAGCGGGATTCTTGGATCATAGAGTTTTATTTTTAGTTTTTAAAGAAATCTTCATGCTGTTTTCCATAACAGCTATACTAATTTACATTCCCACCACCAGTGCATAAGAGTTCCCTTTTCTCCACATCCTCACTGGCATTTATTTTTTGTCTTTTTGATAACAGCCATTCTAACTGGGATGAGATAATAGCTAATTGTGGTTTTGATTTGCATTTCCCTGATGATTAGTGATGTTGAGCATTTTTTCATAAACTTGTTGGCCATGTGTATGTCTTCTTTTGAGAAATGTCTATTCAGAACCTTTGCAGTTTTTAATGGGATTATGTTTTTTGCTACTGAGTTCCTCATATATTCTGGATACTAGTCCCTTGTCCCATGAAGAGTTTGTAAATGTTTTCTTCCATCAACTGGTTTTCTTCACTCTGTTGTTTCCTTCACTCTGCAGAAACTTTTTAGAGCTTAATATATAGTCCCATTTGTTTATTTTTCTTTTTGTTGTCTGTGCTTTTGGGATCTTAGCCATAAAACCTTTGCCTAGACCAATGGCCTGGAGCATTTCCTCTGTGTTTTCTTCTAGTAGTTTTAAAGTTCCAGGTCTTATGTTTAGGCTACCCTTAAAAGTCTATTAGTAACTATAGTGTCCATTAGTTTATTAGGAATGTGGCCTTAAGCCCATTACCTTTTTCGGCAGCCATCTTATACTCAGCTTATAGTACAATAACACTTTTTTTAAAACCTACAATTCTAGGCTTTATTGCTCTATTACATGTTTGTGCCTTTGGTTTAGAAAGACAGGTAACATCATTTTCTTAGATTTATCCCATTGTCCAAACTTGTTAGTATCCCTTTAGGTACCAATTTTGTTTTATACAAGAGATAATTCTTCCAGTAGCAGGTTATTTGCAAATTTTCTTAACCTGCCACCAACATCCTCAACCAGAAAATTTATTAAAATGTCAAGTAAAAGGAGGACAAAGCCTGTGAATTCAGACAAGCACAGATCCATCAATGAGCAACCTTTAAAAATAGCTTTGGAAGGGTAAGAAACCCACTTGGCCAAATCCTAATGCAACCTCACGTCTTCCTCTTATGAGATTTTATGAGAAATTGTTAGATGGCTTTTTGGAACCAGCATATAAGCATTTCCTGGAAAAACTTGTTCCAAGATTCTCATGCAGCCTATAGATTTTCTTATTTTTGACTAAAGGATACTGTTTTCTAGTATTCTGTGGGAACAGCATAAAATCAGCAGTAAAGATGAGAAAAGACTGTTTTTCTAGATTAATGCATTATCACATTGACCAAACAAGAAAGTCTGCTGCATTTAAATTGTCTTAGGAGGCCGGGCGCGGTGGCTCACACCTGTAATCCTAGCACTCTGGGAGGCCAAGGAGGGCGGATTGCTCAAGGTCAGGAGTTCGAAACCAGCCTGAGTAAGAGCAAGATCCCGTCTCTACTGTAAATAGAAAGAAATTAATTGGCCAACTAACATATATAGAAAAAATTATCCGGGCATGGTGGTGCATGCCTGTAGTCCCAGCTACTCGGGAGGCTGAGGCAGCAGGATTGCTTGAGCCCAGGAGTTTGAGGTTGCTGTGAGCTAGGTTGACACCATGGCACTCACTCTAGCCTGGTCAACAAAGCAAGACTCTGTCTCAAAATAAATAAATAAATAAATAGTCTTAGGAAATGTCTACAGATAAAAATGTTTTAGACCTACGTTAGGTCAGATGGTATAAATTCCACTGTTATCAAGAGGAAATTCTGAGTAATATATCAGAAGTTACTTTGAAGGATTCTTGTCTAAAAGCTAAAAGGATAAATATTAGAGCTTTTTTTTTGTAGATTGAGGTGGCACGGTAAAAGTACTGATTCACCAGTGATTATCAGCTGTGTGAATTTGAAAATACCACTCAGACTTTGCCACTTGCCCCAGAGCAAGTTTAAGTTGTAAAACTGGAGGTAATCCCAAGCCTTTAGAGTTGTAATAAAGATGGAATGGGCAATATGCCAATTAATAATCATTACTGAGTAATAAGGTGCTTACCATGACTATACATTCCAAGTGCTTTCCGTGGTTCACATTATTTAATCTTCACATGTGACATTAGGAAGTGGTACAAGACCATCCTCATATATTTGAAGTGCTAAGAAATAAAGTAACCACGCCCAATTCACAACAGAATGCGGTGGCCCAAGGATTTGAAGCTCCTGACTCCAAAGCGGGTGCTCTTAGCCACTGTATCTATAAAGCAGATATTTATTGTGTGTCTTTGCCTCCCATTCTTCTACCTTTTGGTAACATGCCCTTAAATTCTTAGGGAGAACTCTCCCTATCTGTGTCTAACCTTGGTTAGACAGGGTTGGCATTTAACAAAAGCCAGGCTGGAGCCAGGCGTGGCTATAATCCAAGCTACTTGTGAGGCTGAAGTTAGAGGACTGCTTGAGCCCAGGAGTTTTGAGGGACCCGTCCCTCCAAAAAGAAGCCAGGCTGAATTTCCCTCATGATACTGTATGTTGAGGGATCCAATTTGTAGTTAATATATTCCTTTAGACGCGTTTTGAAAGACTGTCAGGATCCCCAGAGCTCCCTTGGGGTTATTTTCCCAATAAACTCCTTTTTTTACCAGCTAGCCAGAGACAATTTCTTTTGCTCAGAACTGAAGAACTCTAGTAATCCATCGAAACACTACACATGGTAATGTCTATCACATGTGAGAACTGGAGGACTAACAACAGACTTTAAGCCTCAGTTTCCTCATCTGCAATTGGGATAACGACAGTACCCGCACTGTTCGGTGTCATGATTAAATGAGACATGTAAAGCACTTAGCACATCATCTGGGACACAGAAAATACTCAGTGACAGCTACTATTGCTAAGGGCTCAGTTCTTTTTTAGAAAATGGGCACTTGTGCAGTTATTCCCAGGAGGTGAAACAAATCTCTAAAATGGAAATAATTATGGTCCTAGAGACTCCATTTTCTCACAGGTAGGAATAAGTTCTAATAATTATTATACAGTTGCCCACATTTGTTACATAATTGGACTCCATCCTGAGCTTTCCAAAGAATCATTTGTCCAGGGGCATGACATTATTCCTCCCACTACAAATTGTTAAGATTGAAGAATAACTGACTGTTTAATAAAGGAACACCTCAGCACTCAATATAGTGAACTTGGTCCTGACATTCCTAAAACTTAAGAGTTAAGGGGGTGGATGATCCAAATGATGAAGTGACAGGCAAAGTTTTTTGCAAGGACAGTTATAAATATTAACACATTACTTAAGATCTTTAACTGCTAATGTGTTCTGACTGAGAGAGCATTTTCGATTGAGATTACTACTCCTGCCACAACCATTACTCCCCTCAAGACTGGGTTTATACCTCCCTCCTTTTCATACTTTCCTCCACTACCCTGACTCCTCAGCGATCATTATTTTGACACTTGCTTGAACATTATATACAAGTAATGAGGAAAACATTGTAACAACATAAGACAAAAACTCAGACTATACAGTTCTATTCAAAGTAAAAACCTTCTGAATCTATGCTTAGTTCACCTTGGCCAGAGCACCACGTAAATTGGAACATCTGTCTTGGCACCACCATCTGAGCCTAAGGTACTTTCTTTAAAATACCCACTGTCGGATTCAATAGGCAGGTGCTGCCATGGATCGGGGAAAGGGAGGAAATTCAGTTCTCGCAGCAGCAATGTACAGGGGGCTTGGAGCAAAGGAGCCAGCCCTATGGTCAGGAGATTGGATAATCACAAGGAGAACTAACAAATATATTGAAGACTATGGGAGTCCAGTTTTAAACATAGGGTAAAAGTTACATATGTGGAAAGGTAGAAGAGTAGGACAAACCCTATAGCAGTGGTCCCTAACCTTTTGGCACCAGGGACTGGTTTCATGGAAGACAATTTTAGGGAAGAGGCGGAGTGATGTGATGTGCGGCCTGGGGATTGGGGCCCACAGCCCTATGGAGAAATGGAATAGGAGATCAGTGTGGACTTGTACTTTTTCATATATATAAGTGGATGGATGAGAAATAAGCAAAGATGCATATATTTCCAAATTTGTCCACTGACAGGACCTGGTGTGATGATAGCACAATGGCAATGATCACAGCCTAGCACCCAGGTCTTGGTTCTAAACCATTCTCCCCTAAAATGAACCAGGACTCTTTGGGAAAATGGCTGATCTCAGGACTGGGATAGGAAAAAAACAAGAAGAGCCTGAGACATCTTGTGGTATCAGGAAGGAAGGAAGTGGTCAAAAAACCATGAGGACATGTCAAAAGGACACAGGAGCCCGCCTGAAAGCATTCCCACTAGCCAAATCTGGGACAACTGGAGCATCAAAATAAATCATGATCATATGTAGATTATACAACAGGAATCCATGTTCCATACTGATATAAATATTGAATAAATAAATGGGGAAGAATAGAAAGTGCTATCTTACAGAATGCCAATTAAATGTGGAAGCAATGGGGGAATTAGAAAAATCACTTGGCAATAACTGATTCAGATAAGAATCATCAATGGATGCTCAAACTAAATAAAAGTTTGACAAAGAACAGAATATTGACATAGTTTCAAAACAGTGGCCCATAAAATACCTATTTCTCATTAATTAATAAATACTTATAGTAATCATTTCACTACAAATAGGTATATCAGAACATCATGCCGTACTCTTTAAATTTACACCACACAAAAAAAAAACGGTGAGAAAAATATTTAGTAACTTCGCAATGAAGAAATCTTGAAGACGGCATAAACAACTGTTAAAAATTAACATTACCAGTAATGGGAAAAGTTGACATTATGTGCCTCCTAACACAATGTAGAGAAGAATACAGCATCACTTCTCTGGTATTCCTGCCCAAAATTCATAACCTGAATCTAATCATAAGGAAACATCAGACAAAGATAGGGTCATTCCACAAAGTAATTGGCCTGCACTCTTCAAAATATCAAGATTATAAATAAGGAAAAACCAAGGAACTGCTCCAGATTGAGGAAAACTAAGGGAAAACATAATTAAATGCATGCATCATCCTGAATTGGATGCTGGATCAAAGGATCCAAATGAAAGGGTAACTATAAGGACATTTTTGGAATAAATAGCAACATTTGAATAGTGTTTGTGGATTAAATGGTAGGATTTTATCAATATTGGTTTCCTGATTTTTTTTTTTTTTTATTTCAGCATATGATGGGGGTACAGATTTTAAGGTTTCAATAAATGCCCTTTCTCCCCTGCCCCCCATGGTTTCCTGATTTTGATGGAAGTACTGTGGTTATGCAGGCGTGTCCTTTTTAAAAAAATACACATAGAAGTGTTTAGGGCAAATGGGACATCATAACTACAACTTAGTATCAAATCATTCAAGAAATAATGTACATAGAGACGGAATGGTAAATACAGCAGAATAAAGGAATCTAGGGGAAGGATATACAGGATCTTTTAAACTATTCTTGTAACTTTTCTGAAAAAATTTAAAATTATTTCAAAATAAAAACTTAAAGAATAAGATAAAGACAAGTGGACTCTGAGCTATTAGGAATTTATTACACTGGTTTTTATTACTATCAGAAAAATCTCTGCTTATGGTTTCATTATCTTAAGTAAAAGGATTCAAAAGAATAGTTGAAATAAGGGTGAAAGCAGCTTTTCTTAATGGGCAATAATATTGATATAACATTCTGCTTAATAGTTTAAAATGCACAATGCTCTGAATCCTCATTAAACATACTTCTTTCTTCCTGCATCTGTGTCTCCTTAAAAAAAAAAACTCACAAATATGAGATGTTGAAAATCATGAGAATTTGAATTCTGTAAATTTAGGATAAGGAATTTGTTTTTTTCTTGTAACTGATAAAGGATTTACACAATCTCTTTAGACATTTATGTCTGTTGATATTTAAATATGAAATTTCAAGCTGGACATGGTGGCTCATGCCTATAATCCCAGCTACTGACTCAAGAGGCTGAGGCAAGAGGATTGCTTGAGCCCAGGAGTTTAAGACCAGTCTGAACAACATAGCAAAACCCTGTCTCTACAGAAAAAAAAATTAGTTGCGTGTGGTGGCAAGCACCTGTAGCCTGTAGTCCTAGCTACTTGGGAAGCTAAGGCAGAAGGACTGCTTGACCCTAGCAGTTCAAGGTTACAGTGTGCTATGATCATGCCAGTGCACTCCAGCCTGGGTGAAGGAGCAAGTCTCTGAGAAACAGGGAGGAAAGAAGGAAGTGACACTGGATTCTATAAGGTATAAGGCTGAGTTCCAATCCCAACTCTGCCTTTAAGCAGCTGTATGGATCTCAAGCAAATCCCTTTCCTTCCACAGGCCCATTCATTCAATACTAAAATAAGTGGACTGAACTAAATGAGTTTTACAGTCCCTTTTAGCCATAATATCCTAAGATTTTAAGTTGTAAACTTCAACTGCTACCCCCTACATTAAAAGTCGGTTTTTATGCAGAAATTCATAAGCTGATTCTAAAACTCATATAAAAATGCAAGATGAGTGATAGATACACCCAAAGTCCAGACTTCACCAGTGATAGATACACCAAAAGTCCAGACTTCACCACTATACAATATGCAAGTGTAATGAAATTCAACTTGTACCCCCTGAATCTATTAAAATTTTAAAAACAAAAAAAATTTAAAATGTAAAGAACCCAAAACAGCCAAAAACAATCTGGAAAGAGAACAAAGTTGGAGAACTCATACTTCCTGATTTCAAAACTTATTACAAAGCTACAGTAATCAAGACAGTATAGTACTAGCATAAAGATAGAAATATAGATCAATGTAACAGAATTGTGAGTCCAGGAACAAACCCAAACATTTACGGGCAACTAATTTTCAACAAAGGTGGCAGGACAATTCATTGGGGAAATATAGTCTTGTCAACAAATGATGCTGGAACAAATAGGTATCCACATACAAAAGAAAGAAATTGTACCCCTACCTCACAGCATATACAAAAATTAATTCAAAATGAATCAAAGACCTAATGGTAAGAGTTAAAACTATAAAGCTGTTAGAAAAAAAAAAATTGGCATAAAACTTCATGACTTTGGATGAAGGAATGGTTTCTAATACATGAAACTAATAGCATAAGGAACCAAGGGGGGTTAAAAACCAAATAAACTGAATAATAAACTCTGGGAGGCTGAGGCAGGAGGATCGCCCAAGGTCAGGAGTTCGAAACCAGCCTGAGCAAGAGCAAGACCCCGTCTCTACTAAAAATAGAAATTAATTGGCCAACTAAAAATATATAGAAAAATTAGCAGGGCATGGTGACACATGCCTGTAGTCCCACCTACTACAAAGGCTGAGGCAGAAGGATTGCTTGAGACCAGGAGTTTGAGGTTGCTGTGCACTAGACTGAAGCCACAGCACTCTAGCCTAGGCAACAGAGTGAGACAATGTCTCAAAAAAAACAAAAAACAAAAAAAAACAACCAGACATTATTCCAAAGATATACAAATAGCCAATAAAGATATAAAAAGATGCTCAACATCATTAGTCATTAAAGAAAGCAAATCAAAACCTCAATGAGATACCTCTTTACTCTCATTAGGATGACTACACAGCAGCATTCTTTATAACAGCCAAAAATTGGAAACAACCCAAATGTCTATCAACAGACAACTAGATAAACAAAATGTGGTATATCCATACAATGGAATATTACACTGATATATGCTACAACATCAATGAACTTTGGAAACATTATGCTAAGTGAACGAAGTCAGACATAGAAGACTATGTATTATACCATTCCATTTTTATGAAATGTCCAGAAAAAGCAAATTCAGGGAGACAGAAAGTAGATTAACGGTTGTCAGGGGCTAGAAAGAAGGGAGAACGAGGAGTGACTGCTAATGGGTATAGGCCCTATAGGGTTTCTTTTGGGGGTGATGAAACTGTTCTGGAATTATATAGTTGTAGTGGTCGTACAACTCTGTGAATATACCAAAACCAATGAATTGCATATTTTAAAAGTGAATTTTATGTTATGTGAATTGTATATCTATTAAAAAAAAAAGGTGAATTGCCTACCTTAGAAAATTGACTTCCTTACCTGTTTCAGGCCACCTAGAGATTCATGAAAATACAGAAATGTTTGCAATGATATCTGACATTAATAATCTCCCTGTAACAAATACTACAAATTTCTTTTTAACCAAATAATTCGCTAATCAGTTGATAGTCTATATGTTGTGCTTATTCTTGCTTCTAAATAAAGGTCTGAAAGTTCCTCTGAGTTCATGATTTCTTTCACAGTAAATTTTAAACTTTATATTTTTCTTAAGTAACTGAAGCTAAGTCTTCATGTTAGAAATTTTAGTAATATTGTCATCTAGAAACAGGTACAAGTATTACTCCTGCAATGACATTATTTAGCATAGCCATCTTCAAGCAGTACTTCCTGCTCATAGGACAATAAAAAGGCTAGGCAAGAAACAATTTTTCAATATTGCAAGTACAATGTAATATGTATAACCAGATGCTTTAAGCCATGAAACAAATGCAGATTTTCTTGCCTCTGGAATATAAATGGGATTATAGGCTTATTCCATATAGTAATAAGGGTTTAAGTGAAATTTCTTCAAAGCACTAAAAAGAAAACATGCTCTTTATATTCATCTTTTGTAATGTTGTTTTATAATATCTGCTTTTCAGTATTAGAAGGCTGTAAACTTTGCATTAGCACTATAATCCACAAGAGAGGCTTTGTAAGCATATGAAATAGAATGAAATATTAATTCTAGTCTGATATCATTTGGGTTGTAACATACATAGTTCTATATAAGTTAAACAAGAAGACTGATCCTTCTAAAAGTGCTAAGTGTAAAAAGGAAGCCTATATACTTGCGAAATAAACACCAAAGTCTGCCATGATTCAGGTACTTTCTAAAAAATCATCAACAAATTACAATAGAGCAACATGGTTTTCATTGCTTAGTTCAATAAAAATTCCATGTATTGTTTCTACTCTTGAACGCAAGTGGTTTATAATATATCAAGGTGGTTAGCCACAAGAAAGACATGAACACAGAAAGGATAACCTTATCCAACTTCAGCATTATTTTTGTAGTAATGTGTACAAAATCCAACTACTACTTGGGTAATCTTAAGAGAGCACAAGCCTAAGAGATGAAAACATTTACACCTTTTAATTATATTGTTACCTTATAAAAAACATGAGGTTCAATATTTGTAGTCTTAAAAACTGAGCATTAAACAGTTTCCAATATAGTAACCTAGCTGATGGTTAAGATGTGTCTAAAATGTATGCTAGGCTGAGCCCTTAACACTTTAACACATCATAGAGTTCTTCTGAATTATGTACATTCAAATGATGATATAATTCAAATTGAAAAACAAAATCATAACAAAACAAGAAATAGGAGAAAGAAAAACTGAGTTCTGAACCAAATGTGTACTACGTTACTCTAGAGTGAATCATTAGGAAATATAAGCATGGAACAGATGTGCTCCATGTCAAAACAATCACATATTCAAATTAGAAGAGTCACAGCATGTATTTTGTTGTTGTTGTTTTAAATAAGTGTCAAAAAACTGTTGTATCTGTTTTTTTTGTAGCATGATTTTTCTAAATAATTCTCACTTTTCATTCCAGAAAATATAAGAAACAGTTTGCAAAAACTGATGCAAACATATTTCTCTAAGGCCATGAACTGGTTTGCGAAGTTGCATTGTTTTATTCAAGTAAAAAGCCCTTCTAGAATAAGGGGTCTGTAAAGGAAACCGATCACCTTCAATTCTTGGGCCTGTACACTTGCTAGGAGCGCTATCACTCTGAAACTGAAAAGCTATATAATGCTCATTCGAGCATTAGCAAAATGTTCTCTATTAATATTTACATTTTAAAAATCCAACACATGTAAGTTTTTCTGGCAGATTCTTTTCATATGTTACAAAACAAAACAGTAAAAGCTTAGAATAAGGTAAGAATCCTTTTTTCTTAGAAAGGTCAAGCAGATACTTCTTGACATCATGTCCTTTACACAATGGCATATTGTTCATATAAAAGGTCTCTTATCCTATAAAAATCTTGACAAAGGCAGCCTTCTAATCCGATGCGTCCAGTTTCCGTCTAGAAACCAAGTTAAAAAAATTCTTTAGTACATTTTCTATTCATTAATAAATATGCAGATATAATAACCAAAATATGAAATAGATTACTTTATGATTAGTCAGGAAATGGGTTGCTCTGATTCACAGAATATTTAAGTCATGAATATGACATAGACACATAAATGTCAGAGGATTCAAATAACAAAAATTTCCAATAAAATTATATATCATTGCTTACAGAGCCTTCAATAAGACTTTTATAAGCCTTCAAGGTCATCATTATGAATATAAATTACCTATCTTCAGTTTTGTGAAATTACCAATCAAGTATTACAGAATTCAAAATGACAAAACATCAGAAGTATGTATTCTGTTCAGCTCCTATTAAAAACACACTTACTCTACGGACTGCTACTTGATTGTTGCAAACAAGCACACCTCCTACAAATTCAGCTTGAATCCCCTCCCGTAAAAGAACTTGCTTGAAGTCTGACAGTCTTGGTTCATTCATAAAAACTGACTGATGTCCAGGAACCTTAGATAAGGGCAAAGGGGAAAGAATAACTTCAAATAAAACACTAGACACATAGTTGTACTAAATAAACACCACACGATCTCTAAGATATCTTCTATTATTCCCTGAAGTCCTTTGACAGATTATTTCAAGACTATAAATCACATGCCAACTTGTTATTCTCAATTTTACCCCATTACTTAACATTACAAAGCCCTTCACATTTTCTGAATGTTTCACAATCAATTTTATTAGTCATGCTTCACAGTAACAGAGAGATGCTTGGTAATGCTATGCTCTTCACTCACCCACTTGCCTAAAGGGGTCAACTAGAGTGCCAGCAGGCATAACTGAACCAAAAATTCATTTTCCAGATCTCAGTCCTTTGCTTAGTTCAGAGGATAATTCTTCCCTAATCCCATTTCCACTGTCC
Source organism: Mirza zaza (assembly GCA_008750895.1). Classification (NCBI taxonomy): domain Eukaryota; kingdom Metazoa; phylum Chordata; class Mammalia; order Primates; family Cheirogaleidae; genus Mirza; species Mirza zaza. Next base: position 26,843 of record VSMD01055915.1, read on the forward strand.
CTTCATCCTTAGAGGAAATGCAACAGATGCCACAGGTTTTACAATCAGAAAGGAAAATGGTTCTTGCCTAATGCTGCTCTTTTGAAATTGCTTAGAAAAGCACTAGCTTTAGCACAGAGAGAAAAAAGATGCTAATCCCTCCTCCCAATTTCAAGAGTAGTACTAGCAGGGAATCGAAAGAGACAGGAGGCTATCTCTCTATCCTCAATTTCATAGAGGGCTGAAGACATCAGTTTATGTGCATGTAGGACTCTTATAGTTTTAATATTGTTTTAAGTTTAATAACCTAGAGTCTTTGTTAATTAACTAGATACTGCTTGAGAACATGTAAATACTAGACTAAAATTATATCTATATTTAACAAAAGATTTCTAACTATAACAAAACCAAAAGTGATTTGAACGGAATTGACAATATACACAAATGGAGTGCAACAGTAAGGCATTCTTAGAAAATTATAAATCTCCTGATTAGAAGCAGGTAGGTGAGCCTCACAATCATCAAACTTAATATTTAAAAATTCATACTGAAAAAAAGGTCACAATTATGTACCTTAAAAGATATGCTAAAAGTTTCCTGTAAATTGTTATCATTCCCTACACATACAGAATTGCTGCACACAAACATGTCTTCAGTGATTTTTTAAAAACTCCCAAATCAGCCTAAATATGACACATACTTTAAAAACACAAAACGAAAACTAGAAGGATGACAAATTAAGGAAGAAAGAGAATAAGCACATGTTTTTTAAATGTTTTACCTCATGGGGTGGCAAGGGTTCCAAAGTCGGAATGATTTCACTTTCTTCACCTGTTTCTTTCTCATCATCTCCAAACAGACTTTTCATGGCCTTTTGTTGTGCTATAACGCTAGAATCTGAAGGGGCATCTACTTGCATTTCTGAGTCTTCTCCATCATCCTTCAGTTCTCCTTCTTCTAAAATAACGCCTGTGTCCACTTTGGAAACTCTCATGTCCAAGACACCATCTATCCAAGCTAATTCAGCATCTTTTGCCTTACAAAACTGAAGGGAACTGACAAGAGAGTCTTTTAATCTCACCTGGATATGCAAACGGGAGGGAGAGAAATAAAACCCACAGAATATAGATTAACGAATTAAATATAACCAATTATTATCTTTTTCTAGCTCTGGTAATGTGATTAAAATTTGAAAATCTTTCATTCATCTGATCCTCACAATGACCAAGACCTAATTACCTGTAAGATCATTAGGGCCCCTGTCTACTTGCCAAAGTAGAGGTTCTTAATCCTGACTACACATTGGAATCGCATGGCAATTAAAAAAAAAATACAATGAATGCCAGGGCCTTCTCTCCAGTGTTTCTAATATAACCAGTGAGATTAATACCAGAACACTGAGTTCCTCTGGCTCCCAGAAAAGCTTCCCAGGTGATTTCTCCTGTCGAGCCAAAGCTGAGAACCACTGCTAAGACTCATTCTCTAACACTTGGAATACTGAACTGCTTTTACTTTTCTAATATACCATAGTTCCACACCTCCATATTCTTGAAATGTTGTTTCCTCTTGCTCTGCCCAGAATAATTTTTCTGCCTAGTAAGTTCCAACCCATTTCTTCCAGATATAGACATCACTTCTGTTTTAAATGGATACCATCTCCTTTTACCAGATAAGAGTTCATCTCTCCACTGTGCTAGTCCTGAATTCTATACCTATTTCCACTTGTTTCAATTAGGAGTAGAAACTTAACATCTGTGAATTTTTCTACAACCTTTGAATTCTTTAACACTCACCATTCCCCTCACCTCTATACTTTTGCAAATATTGTTCCATCTCTATGGAACACTCTTTCCCTTTCTCTTTCCTAAACAACTGTTAGGATTTAGCTTAATTATCACTTCTTCCAGGAAACCTTTTTTCAACCTCTAAATATGAGTTGAGTTCCTCCCCTTTATACTCTCATAGCATCCTAAACTTCTCTCTCACGGGTATGATAATGTGATAAATGCTATTTCCTTTTTATAAGCCCCATAGATTATTACGTCTGCTTGGGCAGGGGGCCATGTCTGTCTCACTCATCCCTGTATTCCTAATGTATCTGTCCTAATCTGCAACAAAAAGTATTTATTTCTACTCAGTGCCAAATGCCAGCATATTTACCTGGTATATGTGTGTTTCACTGGTGGCATCAACTGTTTCGTGTAGCTTTGGCATGTACACTTTAATATCTTTTCCACCAAATGCACGGCAGCACTCTGCCAGATCTTGACTGGCCTCTGGTGGGCCATGGACAATGATCAACTGTCGTGGTTTCATCTGATTAATGATTTTTTTAATGGAATCCCCATCAGAGCGTCCTTCATAGTCTATGTAAGTAACCCTGGCTCTGTAATTAGACATGATTATTCAAGATTACTTTTCTGACAACTCTAAAAAAAATGGCTTTTATCATCAGGAAAAAAAATGTATATGATATACAAAATGAAGATTTGAGAAATATACATGTATTATATTGTTAATATGTATTATTTAGGCCTTAGCTATGCCCAAAAATATATTATTTAGGTCTTAGCTATAACTGGACAAACCACTTAGCTCTCTCATGACAAAAAAAATTCTGAAATGATCATTTACTAGTATTACTAACTATACTAAGTAGAAGGGGGGGGGGGAGGTTTCTTAACTACTTTAGATCACAGAAGTATTTTCCAGACATTAGGGCACTAGAGATGTTTAAGTCAAGGAGTATATTTTATAAAACAAGCAGTTACTCAAAAAAATTAAACTGGGCCAGGCACAGCAGCTCACATCTGTAATCCTAGCACTTTGAGAGGCGAAGGCAGCAGTATCACTTGGCCAGGACTTTGAGACCAGATTGAGCAAGAGTAAGATCCCCATCTCTACCAAAAAATAGAAAAATTAGCCAGGAGTGGTGGCATACACCAATCCCAGTTACTCAGGAAGTTGAGGCAGGAGGATCGCTAAAACCCACGGGTTTGAGGTTGCAGGGAGCAGTGATGACACCACTGCACTCTGGCCCAGATGACACAGTGAGACTCTGTCTCAAAAACAAAAATTAAACTGTAAGTTGCACTATTCTCTGTCACCAGCTTATGGGCTTACTAAAAAGGCCAGAAATAATATTTCTTCATATAAATGAACAATTTAATGTTCAACCCCTACTACTAATTCAATTACTTTGGCATTCAAATATCATTAATGAAAATACCACCACACTTCAGAAGTCTCTTCATGGAGAAATTTTAAAAGTACAAACTTATTACAGAATATTCAGAAATTTCACTTTTAAAACTATGTAAATTATGTAATTCAAGTGATTGAAACTTAATTTTATAATCTATTCTCAAACTGCAACAAAAGCACTTACTTTATTTCAATAGACTCTGTTGCAGAAATACACTTAGTGGGAACATCAGATAAATCCTGATCCATGGGTTCATCTCCATTTGTCAAACCAGATTCTAATTTGCTTTTTTCTTCTTCAGTAGCTTGAAGTTCTGGCACCAAGAAATCCTCTGGTCTAAATAATAAGTCTCTAATTAGAAGTAGCAAAAAGCAAGCTAATATTATATAACATGTATAGCTAACTAGTAGGTGGCATAATTTTTAGACATGTATTTCAAGATTTAAACATACATCTGGGCCGGGCGCGGTGGCTCACGACTGTAATCCTAGCACTCTGGGAGGCCGAGGAGGGCAGATTGCTCGAGGTCAGGAGTTCGAAACCAGCCTGAGCAAGAGCGAGACCCCGTCTCTACTATAAATAGAAAGAAATTAACTGGCCAACTAATATATAGAGAAAAAATTAGCCGGGCATGGTGGCGCATGCCTGTAGTCCCAGCTACTTGGGAGGCTGAGGCAGTAGGATCACTTGAGCCCAGGAGTTTGAGGTTGCTGTGAGCTAGGCTGACGCCATGGTACTTACTCTAGCCTGGGCAACAAAGCGAGACTCTGTCTCAAAAAAAAAAAAAAAAAAAAAAAAAAACCATACATCTGATTCATAGCCAATGCAATTTTATAATATCGATTATCAGATGACTGCCTATGTCATGTTTTTCATAATCACTGAAGTGATTTTTCGAAGTGTGTTCTTTGAAACACACCATGGGCACTGGTGAAAGGCTCCTAGACAGGTCATTAGAAGATCTCAGTGGCTATCATAACCTAGCTCTGTATTTTTTTCAATAATTCTTTTTCTCAATTTCTGCAGTTTTTTTTTGCCAAATCCCAATAAATCTCAGAACTCCTCTGATATCCTTAAGATCTTCAGTTATTTCTTTCCTACCAAAGAAAAGCAGATGACTCTCCATTTGTACATTACCAAGAAGACTGAGATATATCATTAATTCCCTCATAAGCCTTGATCTTTATTTCAATGTACTATTAATACATCTGTTTTCCCATTTTTAGTTCTAATATTAGAAAGAGTTCTAATCTAGTTTAAATTAAAAAAAAAAAAAACACACAATTTTTAAATATTCTCTCTCTGACTCCTGTATTTGTCAAAGCCCCACTCCCAAATCCACTCACACTCCTCTCTGAAAATCCAGGCCTCTATTCCCGAACACCCAGATTGTTACAGCAGCTTCTTAGCCCCTAGAGTCCAATATCTCCAACTGTAATCTATATAACAGCAGCAGCAGTAGCAACCACTTAAAGTACATTTAGTATGAGTCAGGCTCTAGGCTAAGTGCCTTATAAACATAACCTCAATTAATTCTTATCCCCATTTTTCAGATAATGAAATTGAAGCTAAAGATCATTGCCCATGCTAAACACATTGGCCACTCATTAGGTGGAATGGTAAGCAAAATCACCAAAGTTAAGTTGTTATGTTTCCTCTCTATTGTTTTGGAGGGTCAAGTAAACAGTGGAATTTTCCTAATTAAACTCAAGAATGATCTAATTCCACTATATGCTCAAGATAGCATTATGGAAGTACAAAAAAAGACCCGTGTTGGGAGACAGGAAAAGTTTCCACTATTTAGTGAGCCCAGATTCAGCACCTGGAAACCTGAGAGGGGAAGGTGGAACAGAACCAAAGGAAAAACATGTGCAAAGGCATGACAGAGAAACTAAGCAGAAGGAAACAGAAAGGTTGATACCACCAGAGTGGACAAAGCACACTGCTATATATAGAAACATAATAGAAAGTGGGGAGAAACCAGATTGTGAAAGACAGCCCACATTACGCTAAGGCATCTGACATTACCAGGGAAGCAACGAGAACCCTAAAAGATTTTTACACAGGCTAGTAGTGTTTTCAAAATTGCAACTAGAATATATGATTTCAGTTGTTTGTCTAATAGTAGGTACAGATTTTCCATGGTTCCATTCATGCTATCTCACATTCCTCTTTATCTCACATATCTCATAACACACATGTGTATTATTTGAGATATAACCCATTTCCCAAATGTAATATCACCAACCATCAAAGTTCTTCCTATCCTATGTCTAAGGGATGTCCCCTGCCTCTCTTAAGTGGGGAAAAAAGTCTTTTTTTTTTTAATTTATTTTTTTTCTTTTTTCACATAGACCTTAGAGAATGAGGAAAAGTCTTGATCATCTTTCTAAACCTTTCACACAACTAAGTAATAAAACTACCAGTTTTCCCTTAATATTAATTCTCTAGATGTTTCTCAACATTTCTATTTTTGCATTTCAAACTATAAGTCTTTTATGTCTTTCAAGCCGGGGCACTTAGAAACTGACAAAGTACATAGTGACCAGAAAGACCAAATTCACTGAGCCGAAATGGTAACACAGATATTACCTCCAATTTGTAAGAAAGAAAAGTTTGTTTTGCTCACATACTTGATAATCTCTCCATATTCATCCCATTTAATTCTTTCTTCTGGGGCAGGAAACATAGGATAAGACTTTTTCGCCTGTTTGAAGAAACTTCCTTTCCGACTACCTTCACCTTTCATCATCAAGTCATGCTTTGTCTTATGAGCTGATGGCTGGTCAATATCTTCCTCAATGTCACTCTCATCACTGGAATCTATATCTGCCCTAGGAGCATTTTGGAATAGATCAAGGTTATAAAGTCCAAAAAAGATTTTGAATTAATATTTATAAAGTTATAATGGAATATTCAAAATTATTAATTCAATAACAATCCAAATGATAATATATAATTATGTGCTGCATAACATCTCAATGACAAATCACACACATTAAGACAAAAGTGGTTCCATAAGATTATAATACCGTATTTTTTTTTACTGTGCCTTTTCTATGTTTAGACACATAAATACTTACCATTGTGTTACAACTACCTGTAAGTATTCAGTACAATAACATGCTATACAGGTTTGTAGCCTAAGAGCAATAAGGGAGGCCATATAGCCTAGGTGCACTGTAGGCTATACTATCAAGGTTTGTGTAAATACACTCTACCATGTACACACAATGACCAAATCACCTAACAACATATTTCTCAGAACATACCCCCATCATTAAGTGATGCATGACTAGAATAATATTCAATATTATTGGACCAATATTTTGTAAAACATAATATTAACTGCCAGTTGATGAATATACTGTAGTATTGCCAGTTGAATATATTGTAGTATTCTGCCAGTTGTAGAATATATTGTAGCATTGGAAGGATTTGATATTCTAGCCATTTGAAAGATGTCTGTAACAAAAGTGATGAAGTCCTAAGAAAATTTAAATGTTTTCAACTAAACATTTAAGTCATAGAAATACATTCTTCTCAAATTACATACATAATTTATAATCTGAAAATGACTCACTCTTTTGACTGCTCAAGTTTTTTAGCAGCTTCTTTCTTTAGTTTTTCTTTTTCCAAGTATTCCTCAAGTTCTTTCCCTTCAAGCTTCACACGTTTCCTCAACTAAAAAAAGAGATAAGAAAGACCTGAGATAAGGAAGACCAAGAGAACAGGTTTTGAGTAGGGGAATAGAGAAAAGTAAAAATTGTTTTCCATGTGATCATGTAGAGGGAAAACTGATAACAGAGAAGAATAACTGCAGAAGAAATATCCCTAAGAAGGTGAGCAGGGAGAGAATCCTCAGCATAAATATTATTTTTTTAAACTAACATTTCATGTTTTTGCTACTTCTCATTTCTTTAGGATACTTCCAAATGTCATTTACTGATTTTTTTTCTTTTTCTTTTTTTAGAGACAGAGTCTCACTCTGTTGTCCCAGCTAGAGTGCAGTGGCATCATCATAGCTCACTATAACCTCAAACTCCTGGGCTCAAGTGATCCTCCTGCCTTAGCCTCCTGGGTAACTGGGACTACAGGCATGAGTCACCACACCTGGCTACATTTTCTATTTTTTGTAGACATGGGCCTCGCTCTTGCTCAGGCTGGTCTCAATCTCTTGAGCTCAAGCAATCCTTCCAGAGTGCTAGGATTACAGGTGTGAGCCACTGTGCCTGGCCCACTTTTAATATTCTTTTATTAACTCCTCAAATGGCTTATCAGCCCTAAAGGAATTTTCTAGTAATTAAAGTTTTCAAATTCAGTATTTCATATCTGATGAAACTGTTTCAAGTATTTTTAAGCTATTAAATAACCCACAAGACAGTATTTTACTGTGGTATGCTTGCTCTGCATCTTTGCTCAACAATTCTGTATTTATAGAAAATATCTATTGGATTTTTAGTTACTAATATTATGCTTTTTTAAAGTAGAGTTATAAGACAAAGATACCCTTACCACTTAGCTTTTAACAAACTAAACGTTCCTTAAAATGGCTGCTACAAAGATAAAATGAAAAGCAGTCATCTAAAACTTTGCACAACTCTGGTAGTTAGTAACCATCCCATTCAGCATCAACTGCTATAAACTTTTATAATACTAGTTTTGGAAAACTGGTAGATTTAATGGACTGGTTATTAAGCAAATGATCTTTTGATATATTGGTCATTTAACTAGTTGTCTTGCACCTGTAACTGGAGATAAGGCAGCAAATGTGGTACACAAATATATTTAGTGGTGGAAAGATAAAGGATCTCTGTTAAGTTTGAGACAAGGTCATGTGCTATGAATGAGGGCTGAGATTGAGAGGAAAAACAATGCATAAAATTGCCTTATGGGAGAGTGAGAAAGGGAACACCCTACAGAAAGGTGAGTGCTAGTTAGGGTGCCCTTTTGAGATGTGAAGTCATAAAGGTGAAGGGAAACCTGTCCACACAGTAGTGTTTAACTCCTGTAAGATCAGAGTGGGGTGTTTGAAGTAGAGCTGGAGACTGTTCAGCCATATCATAAAAAGGTTCTGGGTATGGGCATAGGAGTAGACACCATGGTAGTGGGAACGGATGGCTAAGGTAAAGTGGAGAAAAAGATAATTGAAAAATAAGCTGTCAAGGAACTGAGAGGACCAAGGGATTGGACAGATCATACACACAGATGTTAACCTAAGAATGGAATCCTAAGTACCAGTGGACAGGAAGGTTGTGAATCAGGGTCTAACACCCCAGTGAATGACAGAGAATGAACAGGAGATCAGTAAATGGCAGAAACAAGGAGGGGTCAGCATATCATCAGGTCTGATGGCATGAACTGCAAAGGGAAGAGAAATTGCTTGAAAGTTGCAATACACAACAAGGAAGACACTATCCCACTCAAAGTACATGAAACATGAAAAAAAGAGTGCCTATTTTAGAGGGCTACAGGGAAAAGAACATGATTAAGAAACATCCAGATTTAAATTAAGGAAAAGACAGGAAAGGAACTTTCCAGAGCGACTGAAAAAACAGTGTATATGTTTACCCTCTGGGTATAATTCCATAGGGTACCATGGAAGAGTTCAAGAATGAGAATTTCCAGTTAATGGTCTTTGAAATTCATGCAATTAGTGGCTCTCTACCGTTATTTTGATAAAAATACTGAAACGACTTTTGGCCACTGATTTTTATAACATCATACACAACATATCCCCGAACAGTTTTAAGATAAAATTCATATCCAAGTGCTTACCTCTATTTCTGTAATTTTTTCAGAAGGATTATCAATTAGGAAACGTGCTAAAGTCCCAGGAGTAGTTCTATAAGTTAGAATGATTGAGTTTTTAGGGTCCTGACACCACTGAATAAAGAGGTCCCTTGAAAATCCACATTCCAGGTCAGGTTGGCTTGCAAGTACAACTTTGGGGCTAGGTACTCGAGCCAAGTCAGAAAGACCATGACATAAAGAGAGATGGCGAAACTGAAATGGATTATTTCTTTTGTCTTCAAAACATCTCATCAATTTATCACTCATCCATTCTACCTAATAAGGGAAGAAAAGATGACATTAATTAGAAAATATTATATTGCCACTTCAATATATTTTCTAACAGCCAAGGAATTCAAGTTCTATTTTAAGTCTTTTTCCCCCATTGGTTGCTTATAGTTTGGACAAGCATTTTATTTTCTGTTTCTTTTCCCCATTAGAGCCTCCCACTCCAGTTATCTCCCTAAAAATCCAATTTGCATTATATTTCACTTATATATTATCTTAAACCTTTTTTAAAAAATCAGCGTACATGGTCTAAATGATTATCTTACTCCCAAAGATTGCTAATTCAAGGGAAAGAGTTTATTTAAAAGAAAAAGAATAATAAGCCGGGCACAGTGATTCACGCCTGTAATCCTAGCACTCTGGGAGGCCAAGGCAGGAGGATTGCTTGAGATGAGGAATTCAAGACCAGCCTGAGCAAAAGCGAGATCCTGTCTCTACAGAAAATATAAAAATTAGCCGGGCGTGGTAGAGCAAGCCCATAGTCCCAAGCTACTTGGGAGGCTGAGGCAGGAGGATCGCTTGAGCCCAGGAGTTTGAGGCTGTGGTGAGCTAAATATGGTGCCACTGTACTCCAGCCATGGCAACAGAGCAAGGCTCTGTCTCAAATAAATAAATAAACAAACAAACAAATAAATAAATAAATAAAACCTAAATAATGAATTCGGACACTTATTCCTATGAGGTAGATTCTATTCTTGTCCCCGTTTTACAGATTGACAAACTAAGAATTAGAAGAGAAGCAACTTGCCCAATCTTCAAAATGGGGATAAAAATAGAAACTATTTTATATGGTATATAAGGATTAAATGAAGTAATACATGTAAAGCACATAGAACAGTAAACAGTTAATGGTTAGCTATTACTAACAACCTCTTCAACAGAAAAATGAAATTCAAAGGGCAATTCAGACACCATATTCCATAAGCCCAATAACTGTACAAACTTCTGTATTACAAATGATAACATGAAAACAAACCTGGGACTTAGAAAACTCCACCACATTATAACTGACATTATTTAGGAGTGCCAATGAGTAAACACCCAATCCTGCATCTTTAGTTCTCCAAATCTGATCAAGAAGTTGAGCAAGTTCCAAAACTCTGCCTGCTGTGTCCACTGCTATTAATACATTTCCATCACCTCGTAGTGTTTCCAGGACATTTGCTAGAAAACAAGATGTAAAATCCCTATAGAACATAACAATACTCTGCTACAAAATTAAAGCTTACTTTACCTCCCTACTTTTACTATAAAGACTATAATTTATAAATAAGCAATTACTAAGCCAGGTACAAACTGAAAGAGTCATCACAACTACTTTTGATTCTCTTGAATATATTTTGATTTTCATAGGAATAAGAATGCCTTTAACTCAATTTTATTTCAACTGAATTTTCTTCCAATTTTTTTTTGTCAATTTTCTTCACTGAAAAATTACAAATCAGTAGTCCTCCACACTTTACACAACATAATACACATATAAAATTATATTTGTATCACTGGGAAAATTGAATGACTAGGCCAAATGCAACCAGCCTGGGGTTTTCCAAGCCGACCTGGTCTCACCTTTGAGAACTTTCTTATGATGAATTCCTGATTTTATACACACACTTACACACACACACAAATCATTTATAGTCATCCCTCACTATCCACTAGGTATTGGTTCTAAGACCCCCGCAGATACCAAAATCCACAGACACCCAAGTCCCTTACATAAAATGGCATAGTATTTGCATATAACCTATGCACATCCTCTTATATACTTTAAAATATCTCCAGATTACTTATAATACCTAATACGATTTAAATGCTCTGAAAATAGTTGTTATACCATATTTTTATTTGTATTATTTTATTGTTGTATTTTTATTTTTTTCAAATATTTTCAATCGCAATTGGTTGAATCCTCAGATGTAGAACTGTGAATACTGACAGCTGACTATATATAATACATATTTTAGATGTATGTATACCTGTACAAGAATATAGAAATCATACTCCCATCCAACAGAGCACCTTTATAGATTTCCTTGCTCTAGATGAAAGTCTGCTCGGAAATATCTGATAAAACCAAACTCTAGCAAAAACCAAAAAAACCGAGAATTGAAGAGCTTCTTAAAATTAGTGTTACAGATTATACTAGTTACACTTTTTTAGTAGATAGACTAAGGCAGCAGTTGCCTTAAAAGTGGACTCCAATTTTCCCCACTGAAACCCTATATATCTTATTTTAAAAAAAAAATTTAAGATGAAGAAGCTTGAGTCAAAGCAGCAGCAAGCAATAATGGCCCAGAGGCACCTCTTCAGAACAAGACTACCGAATTAATGTAAAACACCCAACATCAAAATTAGTGGACTGTTTGCACCCTCATTTATCTCTTCTGTTCATTTTTCTTTTAGAATGTTTTTCTAACACATTTTTATGACAATTTTATATACAGACATATACCAGTGAGTGCCAGGGAGAGCTAGCTATGTGCTGGATGGTAGGGAGAAGCCAACTTTACATCTGTTACACAAAAGTTGAATTCAAACCAACTAAAGTACCTTCCTGTACAAAATACCGATATGACCACATAACATTTTTTAAAAAATACTAGAGTTAGCCAACCTCTTATGACCAACAAAAGTGTTAGACAGAATAAATAGTAATTCATACTACCATGCACTTCACAGCTCATTAAAAAAGACATTATATAATACATACTCAGAAGTTGTTCATCTCTCTGTTTTCTTCTAGGCTGCACATATGTAGCATTAAATGAATCTGTGATAAGTAGGGAGGGTCTGCTTAACATTTCCAGGGAACATCCATTTAAGTGGCTATAACAAAGTTTAAGAAGAGGAATATTTTATATCACTTCAATTACTAAACGCTTCTCTTATTTAAAAAATAAGCAACTTCTTTTATAAGGTTTTTCGCCCACCCCTAACTATAAAAGTATACATGTTTCCCCCATCTAACATATAAAAGTATACCAAATAAGCAAATCTGATAAATTCAAAGTATAAAGGGGAAAATAAAAATCTTCCAGAGTACCATTACTCCGAAATGATTGATAGAATATATATTTTGGTATACATCCTTCTAAGAATATAACTTTGTATGCATATATATGTACTTTACAAAGTTGACATCCCAGGTACACTCCTATATACTAAGTTCTATATCCTCATTTTTCCATGACATGAAAACTTTTTTCTAAACCAATTTTCTAAACCAAATTAAAAATTTGGTTTAGAAGAAAATTTTCAATAATTATAAAAATTTTCTATTGTATTTTATACTGTATTTATTTGACCATTGATATTGGTATTGATAACATTTCCAAGGAACATCCATTTAAGTGGCTATAACAAAGTTTAAGAAGAGGAATATTTTATATCACTTCAATTACTAAAAGCTTCTCTTATTTAAAAAATAAGCAACTTTTTTTATAAGGTTTTTTTCCCCACCCCTAACTATAAAAGTATACATTGATAATTTAGGTCACTCTTTTTGCCATTAAAAATAACCTTTCTGGCTGGGTGCAGTGGCTCACGCCTGTAATCCTAGCACTCTGGGAGGCCGAAGCGGGCAGATTGCTCGAGGTCAGTTCGAAACCAGCCTGAGCAAGAGTGAGACCCCGTCTCTACTAAAAATAGAAAGAAATTAATTGGCCAACTAATATATATATATATAGAAAAAATTAGCCAGGCATAGTGGCACATGCCTGTAGTCCCAGCTATTCAAGAGGCTGAGGCAGTAGGATCCCTTGAGCCCAGGAGATGGAGGTTGCTGTGAACTAGGCTGACGCCACAGCACTCACTCTAGCCTGGGCAACAAAGCGAGACTCTTGTCTCAAAAAAAAAATAATAATCTTTCAAAGAACATTTTTACAAAACGCTTCACTTGCATTTCTGCTTATGTCTTTAGTTCACATTCCTAGAAATGTATTTACTGTAATATATAGTATTGCTAAACAGCTTTCCAGAAAGAGTTTCTTCCAGAAAGAGCTTTTCCAGAAAAGTTCAACTAGAAAGACTGACCAACTTGCTACATACTTCCCAGAAGAATATCACCATTTTAAAAAAATCATTATTTAAATTATCTTTTTGACTTTATACCTTTTGTCCAGTTTACAACTGATATCTTTTCAATTAGTTGATAAATGGCTGGTGTCAGATACATGTAAGTCTTTGGCCAACTTACTGCAAATATTTTCCCTAATTTATTTACTTTTAAATTTAGCTTATTGTTTTGGACATTTTGAACTTGTATGTAATCAAATCTATCAGATTTTTCCTTTGTAACTTGGCCCATTATCTTTATGCTTATAAAGTCTTTTCCAAATTAGAGATCAGACTCACCAATTCTATTTAATTCTAATCCATTTGAAATTTATTTGCTATATGGCAAAAAAATAATTTTTTTTTACCTCAAATGGCTGAATTCCCCAATACCATTTACTCAAATAGCCATCCTTTCCTCAATACTCTATGATTATTATAAGAATCTAGGCCGGGCGCGGTGGCTCAAGCCTGTAATCCTAGCTCTCTGGGAGGCCGAGGTGGGCGGATCGTTTGAGCTCAGGAGTTCGAGACCAGCCTGAGCAAGAGCGAGACCCCATCTCTACTATAAATAGAAAGAAATTAATTGGCCAACTAATATATATAGAAAAAATGAGCCAGGCATGGTGGCGCATGCCTGTAGTCCCAGCTACTTGGGAGGCTGAGGCAGCAGGATTGCTTGAGCCCAGGAGTTTGAGGTTGCTGTGAGGTAGGCTGACGCCACGGCACTCACTCTAGCCTGGGCAAGAAAGTGAGACTCTGTCTCAAAAAAAAAAAAAAAATAAAGAATCTAAAACTCAAGTTATTAGTCTTAAGTATTTCTTAACATAAAGATCTTGAAGCTACTGTAATCTAATACAAAACAGCTATGAAATTAATGTAATAATATAACGAGAGAAGCCTATATGAGACTAAACACCAAAAAATTTTATAGTAATGTTCTGAGTACCAAATGAAGTATGTAAAATTATGACTAGTATTGTGTCCCCTTTTAAAACAAATCTGACTTTTTACAGGGTCGCTGATTAGATTAGATGGTAACTACTGACCTTACAAAGCAAAAAGCCCACCAACAGAGTTCTGCTAAGTAGCAGGTCAAGAGTATATAAAATATAACTTGGTATATAAAATTCATCTCCTTTGTAACATATACAAGGAGATACGTTTTATACAGTATATACTTAAGCATAAATTTTAAAAATCTCTTTATGTCTTATACCAAACTTTTCCCTTTACTATACAAATAATTAACTTTGAAAATATTCACTATTTGATGATTTCTAGTTAAAAAACCCAACTCTAATTTTTCCTCTGAAGAATGAAATAATAACAATTACATTTCCTTTAGCTTTTGTCTTGATATACCTACATCTCCCTCTTGTGGTTGAAGTCAACTGCATAAACAATTTCTTCTTCTCCATCTTTGACTATTTTCCATATTGTTCCACCTATCATGTGACCGGCTGGCAGAGGTGTGATAGACAAGCCATGTCCTTTACCTATATCAACAAGATAATGACAATACTCAGATTTCTTTCACGACTCTGAAGAGAGGTTATTTATTTCTAAGCTATTTTAATAGGTAATCCTATATATGCAATAATACAAAACTCCAAAGTAAAAATGCATACAGTGAAATGCAAGTCTCACTCTCCTGTCCCCCAGCTACTTAAATTCCCTCACTGGAGGCAAACACTCTTGTCATTTTATTATGTATTCTTGAAGAGATTTATGCTTATAAATAGAAGGCTAGAAATTGGACTGAAAAGCTAGCACACTAAATTACTTAGTATAAACTAATAAATTTTAATATTTATATTGTATACACAATTATCAAGTGTTTCCATTTTTGCTAACCTCTAAACTGACAGAATAATAATTCAAATTTCATTATGGTAAAGAATTTATCCTACAGAAAAATTAAGTACAAGCAAAACTGTTAAGACCATTGTTACTTCTGGCCTAAATCTTCAAGAGTCCATTACACCATCATTTTTTCAATGCCAGGATTCATTTTTATGAAAACCTCTAATACAATTCTCTCTATAGATGATAAATATAGATTTAATATATACCTTCCTAACCTAATTAAATAATAAACTTTTCAATGTCTAATTCTAAAATTTAGTCATTTTCTACTCTGCTGCCATAGCACTTGACTTACTTCAATCACTGCATTTACCCATCTCAGCTGTTCTGTCTCCTTAATCTAACTGTAAGCTCTGAGAAATAGGATCTAGCTACATTAGCTTTTGTTCATTACATACAGTAAACTAAATAAGCCTTTCCCAAGTTAATATGTAAAGGCCTATGCTATTAACATTTTGTTAGTATTTAGTTTGAAATATTTTAAAATTAAAATGGGGCCAGGCGCAGTGGCTCACGCCTGTAATCCTAGCACTCTGGGAGGCCAAGGCGGGCAGATTTGAGGTCAGGAGTTCGAAACCAACCTGAGCAAGAGCAAGACCCCGTCTCTACTATAAATAGAAAGAAATTAATTGGCCAACTAATATATATAGAAAAAATGAGCCGGGCATGGTGGCGCATGCCTGTAGTCCCAGCTACTCGGGAGGCTGAGGCAGCAGGATTCCTTGAGCCCAGGAGTTTGAGGTTGCTGTGAGCTAGGCTGACGCCATGGCACTCACTCTAGCCTGGGCAACAAAGCAAGACTCTCTGTCTCAAAAAAAAAAAATTAAAATGGAAGTTCAGAGTTCCATATCAAGGCAGAATATGCTAATTTTTCATTCTTCAGACCACAGAGCCTATAATTTTTACTGTGAATTCTCCTCAGTATTTTTCAGGTTAGATCCCATTAGTTCAACATTTTATACTATTGGAAACATTTTTTACCTTTCAAATTCACAATTTGAGAGAATTTTAGCTGCTGAATTTTATCAAATGCTGCATCCACATCATCTAATGTAAAGAGTGTAAAGTCTTCTGTATTGTGTCGAGACTAAAAGAAAAACACAAATTCAAGTGATTACAGAGGCTGAGACGTTAACAAAAACACCACATATAAAAGGTTAAAAGTAATCACTGAAGGAATGTTTAAAAGAATTTTCTTGATTGCTTAAATTACCTGATAAAGATCATACATGAACATCTGTCCCATTTTATAAACAGGAATGGTCGCATAGATAGCACAGTTCAGACCCAACTTCCCGACAGCATATGGGAGGGCGCCAAGATGGAGAGGATCAGGGTGAGACAGTAGCACTGCATCGATCTGGTGAACATGTCTAGAAGAACGAAATCAGAGGGATGACTTTCTCAAACCTTGTTTTTGAGGGTAAACACAAGATATTCAAAATTATTCACCAATTCTGGATTGATGACTATGCTGGGGTGGAAGAGCAAACCTAACAGCTAAAATTATGACACCTATGAATTTCAATTATTACTACTTCCATTCAGCATACATATCATAATTATAGTATGTTACAGCTAAATATATGGTGTCTAGACACATTTAAAAAAGAAAAGAAGGGATGGTACGGTGGCTCACACCCATAATCCTAGCACTCTGGGAGGCCAAAGCAGGAAGATCACTTGAGGTCAGGAGTTTGAGACTAGCCTGAGCAACAGCAAGACCGTCTCTACCCAAAATAGAAAAAATTGGCCAGGAGTGGTGGTGCACGCCTGTAGTTGCACCTGCTCAGGAGGCTGAGACAGGAGGATTGCTTGAGCCCAGGAGTTTAAGGTTGCAGTGAGCCATGATCATGCTATTGCCCTCTATCCAGGGCAACAGAAGGAGAGTGTCTTTAAAAAAACCAAAAACCCAGTAGACAACACAATTAAGGTGATTGATTTTGAATAGATATCTTGTATACTATTAATTTAAGTTCAAGAACTCAGCTTGGAATTTCAAACATTGTTAAAAAGAGAATTTTTTTTTTCAGACAGGGTCTTGCTATGTTGTCCCATGCTGGTCTCAAATTCCTGGGCTCAAATGATCTTCCCAGTTCAGCCTCCTAAGTGGCTAGGAATACAGGCACAAGCCTCCATACCAGACTAAGAATAGAATGTTTAAATGGCCACATATTATGGATATTCACAAGATTTTTAGCATGGCAACTGGCAGCATATTCATTATAATAAAACTTCAATTCATCAGGGAAGCATACGTTATTATTGTCAAAAGAAATTAACAAGATGATTTGGGTTTAATTTTTGGCTTCAAGGTTTTTTTTTTTTTTTTTTGAGATAGAGTCTCACTCTGTTGCCAGGGCTAGAGTGCACTGGTGTCAGCCTACTTCACAGCAACCTCAAACTCCTGGACTCAAGCAATCCTCCTGCCTCAGCCTCCCAGGTAGCTGGAACTATAGGCATGAGCCACCATGCCTGGCTAATATTTTTTGTATATATATTTTTTAGTTGTCCAGCTAATTTCTTTCAATTTTTTTAGTAGAGATGGGGTCTTGCTCTTGCTCAGGCTGGTCTCAAACTCCTGAGCTCAAACGATCCACCCACCTAGGCCTTCCAGAGTGCTAGGATTACAGGTATAAGCCACCACGACCAGCCTGGCTTCAAGTTTTTTAAATATTTAAGTCCTCTTTCCTTCCATAATTAGTATAATACTGAAAATATAACTGAATTTTTTAGATGGACTAGGATCCTTTTGTATTTCATGGTCATTATTCTGAGAACAAATTCACAGTGTTTAGCATCAAAAGAGGTATTAATAGAAAGTAAGCTAATGTGATCCGACTATCAAACTTTCACATGGAAGACGTTTCCTCTCCTCAAATTGTTATGTAGTCTTGCTCTTTCCTAAAATTAGGGTACAAAAATATCTACTGAAATCCACTAGCCAAGTAACATCTTAAATTTTGCTGAATTTCAAGAAACAAAGTTTATAAGTCAATCAAAACTTTACAAGATAAAATGGTCACTATTTAGCTTTTTGGCATAAACTAAATTAGTGCAAAAAAGCAACACTGTATAACATCAAAATGGTATTACATTGTAGAAAAGAGAAGTTGACTTAATAAAAGCCTAGAAATATGAAATGTAACTTACTTCCTCAGGGAATCTATAATATCCATAGAAAAGTGCTCATCCCAGCCACAGTCCAATAAAAATCTAAACTCATCAACTTGGAGAAGATAGCAAAGAGCAGATTCTTCTTGGACCCCAGAGAGGGTAGTCAATTTGATAATAGATGTCATTTTTTTGGTCCAGTAGTAACAAACTAAAAGGTTCTTTAAAAAGAAATGAAAGCATAATTAAAAATAAAAGCACAGTTTAACATATATAATAGACAAACTAAAATTATTTCAAATTTTAGGTGCATAGAAATTCCATAAACATGGAAAGCAAACATTTTAATGTCCCATTCCTACCATTGCCAAATTAAAAAATATAAACATAATCTTACATTCCCTCGTTTATTATACAATGAGTCCTTCATGGTCCCCCAGTAGGGTGTAATGAAAAGTAGTGGACTTTGTATTAAAACAGACCCAGATTTGAATCTACTCCTATGAGATTTGGGGCAATTAACCTTTCCTCACCTATGTATCCCAGTATATAGAACATTAATATTATTATACATGTAAAAAAGATGTCACCCTTCAAAGAGAATTTTTTCTTCCTTTATCTTGCTCTATGATGGCACTGATTACACAGCATTACAACGATTAGTTTACATGTCTTTCTCTGTTAGATCAGTGGTCTTTAAATAAACAGTCCCCCTTGAAAATCTGATAAAAAGCTATGGACCCTCCCAATTCTCAAAATACCAAAAAACAAAAACAACAACAAAACCCCAAAAAGCACATATACCCATAGAAATTCACATATTTTTCAGGATGGTTAATGTTAAGAACCCTTGAACTAGAATGTGAGGGAATGAAAAATAGAGATGGTTTTCTTATGTTTGTAATTCCTAAAACAGAACCTGACACACAGTAGGTGCTCAACATATATCTGATGAAATATATGTTGAGATGCCACCCACTACACGTATTTCAAGAAAAATATAACATGAATACATCTATTAGGATTTAGGACCCAGAATTGTATGCTATTAAACAAATGTTATAAAAAATATTCATTAACAAAGTTCAACTCCACAGAAATATTTCAGATTTTAGCTCCTTAAAATAAATTAGCCTTTTCTGGCTAACTATGCAGGTAGGAGAGGCCACCGAATTACCTGATGATCTCTCACCATCTACCCAAGGTCATCAATAAACTAAGGTAAACTGTCTACCTTTCAAAAGAGGCTGACAGGAGGCTAATCCCACCACATCTCCCAAGCTTGTTTACCTGGGTTACAGACCAAATTCCAAGAGTCCTAGGTTATCAATTATCATTGATATATACATATCCTAGTTATACCCAATGCCTACCTCTTCTCCCTCCCAAATCCTCAGTATGCTCTCTGGAACTACCATTATGTTCACTTGTAACTTCAACTGCATCTCTGCAAATTCTCTTCACCTGCTTGTCTTCACAGATACCTGGCTGTTCCCTAATGATACTACTTCTCCTGCAGCCTTTGAAGGGTCTTGGGTTTTTTGTTGTTGTTGTTGTTTTTAAGTCTCTTCTACCCTCTATACCGCAAAAGCAGGAAGTATTCGTTCCTTGCTCCTCAATACAGTTTCCAAACCATGTCTTCTTCCTCTTTCAAATACCCCAGTCCCGTTAAAGCTCATGCCACCTAGCAGTTCACTATCACACTTCCACATTTCCTCCTTCCTCACTGTGGCATCCATTAACCTGTCCTTGTTCACTGAGGACTTTAGCTCCTGACCTGGTCTTCCTTTCAATAACTTCAATGTTGACCTCTCAGTTCACTGACTTCCTCAACTCCAATAATCTTTATTTCACTTCAGCCACCCCTGCCACGGTTACATCCTAGACCTTCTAGACCTTATCACTACCAGAACCTGCACCACTTTCAAAATTTCACCTCAAGCACCCCACTCTATCACTACTACCTTACTTACTCTGGCATTCCCACTGCAAAAATCCTTTGGCCTCACCAGTATCTCTAATCCACTGATCACTCTTTCACTATCCATCACCCCCTCTTGTCTCCACTACGGTCCTTGTCTTCCATCCATGATCCATCATGATTATTTGGCAAACACTCAAATATCTTGTTCCTCTAGTCCTTCTCTGTATTAGTCTGGCAAAACCCCCAACTCTGATTAACTATTCACTCTGTCTATTCCAACACCTGAGTGTTGCCAGATAAAAAACCAAAATCACACAATTGTGCTATTTGCTCTATAAATTCATAGTCAAAGATCTCAAAGAGACACAAAGACATGTCAATCCTACTTTTCTTAGAAGGTTGCCTCTCAATCTCTGAGACTACTATGTCACAACTCTTCTTTTCTGCTCAGGCATCACCCACCCCACCTTCTACCCTACTCTCAGCTGATAATCTCATCTCATTCTTCAATCGGAAAATAAAAGTAGACAGTAATTCCTCATTTTCCAGATACTACATCTATTAACCTATCTGCATGTACACTGTTGTGCCTCCTATTATATGGAATAAAGAGCCCTGTTTCCATGCAAGGCCAATCCCTGTGTATGGTGTTGATCCCATTCTCATTTACGTTCTAAAAAGATTTAACTTTTTCAGTCATTCCCTCTTTCCCCTGCATCAATGTATCACTGACGTACCATTCCCATGAGCACACAGAGATACTCTAGAATTTCCCAACTTATAAGAACCCTCTTTTTTTTTTTTTTTTTTGAGACAGAGTCTTGCTCTGTCACTTGGGCTAGAGTGCTCTAGTGTCAGCCTAGCTCACAGCAACCTCAAACTTCCGGGCTCAAGCGACCCTGCTTCCTCAGCCTCCCAAGTAGCTGAGACTACAGGCACATGCCACCACACCTAGTTAATTTTTTCTATTTTTAGTAGAGATGGGGTCTTGCTCTTGCTCAGGCTGTTCTCAAACTCCTGACCTTGAATGATCCTCCCGCCTCAGCCTCTGAGTGCTAAGATTAACACGTGAGCCACTGCGCCCAGCCCAAGAACCTTCTCTTAACCGTACAACCACTGCATCATTTCTGTTTCCCTTTCACAAAAAAATTTCTCAGAATATTTTTCTACAAATGTTTCTCTACTTCCTCACCTCCCATTCGCACTACCAAATCTGAAAAGCCAGAGAACTGTCCATTAGCTTAAATTGTATACAGGTTTATCAATGACCTTTATAAATGAACTTCCAGTGATATGGATTGGTACCACCCCACTGTATTTCTCAACTTTCCTTCTATCTCCACTGTTACCAAGATCTTTAACTAGTTTGCATATTTACCCTGCCTCTAATTTATTCTCTCAGAGATATTCTCTGACCACCCTAAAGTCCTTCTCCACTGCATTTATCTTCTATGACATCATTCTATTTTCTTCAAAATACCTACTGCTGTCTATAATTGCTATCTATGTACGTCCTTTGGCTGCCCCCTTTTCTCCTCCTGACCCCCACACAAGAATGTGGACTCCAAGCAGGTAAAGACCTTGTCTATTTTGCTCACAGTTACATTCCAAAGCCTCCACAGTGCCTAACACATCATGGTGGTCAATAAGTATTTCTTGAATGAGGCATGGCTAGTATTACATGAGCTTAGTGCCCTTAGCACACCATTAACGGCTACTGATCTACATGTAGTTCCCCTTGCTTGGGAGAGCTCTGAGTGCAGGACTAGGCTTAATCCATTTTTGTATCCTCAGAACATTAGCACAAGCCCTGCACATAGTGGTTGTTCAATAAATGTTGAGAAGTTAAAATTTAATATATACTGACTTAATGTGCTCTTTTCTGAGGCATGAGAGGTACAAAGACATTAATTATCTACTTGATGAAAATGTTTATAAATACAATCTGGAAAGGACATAGGAAATTCTCCCTGCAAAAAGCTTCCTGTGCCACAATTATAATTAATGGCCTAAGAAAAAACTCTTTCTACTCAAAGCTTCCTTAATTGCCACTTTCTTCATTTAGATTATGAAGAAAATACAAAGTATCTTGCAGTTAGAACTGAATGAGTTCATGTTAAAACTTTTTTGCAGACAGGCCAAGATTTCAACAGATGAAAAGACAGTTTTACTACATTTGCTCATAATAAAGCTGTATCTTTATTAAACATTCATTACTTACTGATATCTCAGTCGTATATATGATGAAACACCATGAATTTAGAGGAGTTCTTTATAAATCTAAAAAGTAAACAAATAAGAACCTCATCAATGTGGTATAATAATTTAGTTCTGTTTATAATTATGGTGTATAACATACAGCCCTTTAAAAAAATTGTCATAATTTTAGGAAGCTTAAGCTTACATAAAATACAGGAACAAAATAATAAAACACATAAAAATAATGAACAAAACTGGCTATAATCAGGGCTCAACTATACAGATTAAGAAACAGGATTTTAAAAATTGACATTAGCTTATGTTATTGAGAATCACAGAAGAGGTGGGATCTAAGATTATTCATTAAGGATTGGAAAGACCTGGGTAGCAACAGAGAAAAGGTATTCAAAACAGAGGAATAACATGAGCAAAAGCACAAAACACAAACTTATAGTGTACCGGTGAAAACACTAGCCTGGCATACTTCCATAATGGCAAAAAATGAAAGAAAAGACCTAATGAACATAAAGGGGCCAAATAATTAAGGGCTTTGGAAACTCTGGACCTAGTTCTACAAGCAAAAGAGAAACATTTTAAGATTCATTACCAAGTAGAGTGGCATGATACAGGTATGTTAGGAAAAGTAGCTGCTGTATGATTGACTGGATTAGAAGATAAAGCAGGGAGATAAAGAGGGAGGGTATTTGGCAGACCACTTGGTCCCCTCAACTTTGCTGGTTCTATTTGGGGACTAAATATCTTTAGCCTCAAATATATTTTATAATGCCGTGACATCAATTGATTAGTTGTTATCTAAGTAACCAAGGCTTGAAACTTCATGCTGATTCTTCCCTTTACTTCTTCTGGGACAGTCCATTATCAGCTCTTGATCCTTCTTCCCTGAGAAGGCCTTGCACATGTAACATTCCCTTTCTATTCCTACTGCCAATACTTTAATGCGGGGCCTCATTACCTTACATTTGGGTTTCTTAGTTTCTCTGCCTCCAGCTTTTCCTCCCTTCATCTCAACCTAAATACTGCTGCCAGATCAATCTTCAGAAACACCCTTGCACACATTACTTCTTGCTCAGATATCTTTGAAGTCTTCGAGAAAAAAAACAAAAAGCAACTGAATGCCTTAACTGGCAAAGGAGGTCTCCAAAAAGCAACCCTGACATCACTGCTCAATGTCTCAAGGCCCAAGCTCATATTCCACTTCCTTAAATCCCATCATTAGTGTAAACTAAAACAGCTCTGTCAACAGAAAAATATCACATGCCACAAATGTATTACAGCTTCAAATTTTTTCAAAGCCACATTGAAAAGCAAAAAAAGGTGAGATTAATTTTAATATATTTTATTTAACCCAATATATCAAAAATATATCATTTCAAAATGTAATCATTAAAAATTAGATATTTTACATTCTG
Organism: Mirza zaza; assembly: GCA_008750895.1. Lineage (NCBI taxonomy): Eukaryota > Metazoa > Chordata > Mammalia > Primates > Cheirogaleidae > Mirza > Mirza zaza. The sequence goes on from VSMD01055915.1 coordinate 50,697, forward strand.
TTTTCCATACTAAGTCTTCAAAAATCCAGTGTATTTTATATTTACAGCACATCTCAATTAGAACTAACCACATTTCAAGTGCTCAATAGCTACATGTGGCTAGTGGGTACTGTAATAGCACAGGTCTAGACTTTAAAATCAATACTTTAGACTGCTGAGCATTGCATTCTGCCACTCCTAAAGTGCAGGTTAGCACCATTCTATTTTTTATGTACATGTCTCAGAATAGATTTTGATGGTATCACCAACCATTTAGTCTTCCCGACTAAAAACTGAAGTCGCCCTCTTACCAAATTGGCAGCCATCAGTTGAATCCTATTTGATATTTACTTAATATCTCTCTTGACACAGTTTACTGTCCTACCTCAATAGAGGCACTCATTGCCTTACCTGAAGGACTCCCAATTTCCTTTCATCTAGTTTTCCTGTTCCCAGTTGATCTTCCATATAGCTGTCAGAGACCATCCTAAAAAGCAAATATCCTCATGCCCCCTCCATGTATGAAGTAGCCACTGGCTTCCTGCTAACTCCTGAAAATCTAAACTCCTTAGGTGGAAAAAGGTGATCTCAACATACTCTCACTTATCAATCATTAAATAATGACTCACCTTGCATTAAATAATGCTCAAGCACATTTATTTTCCCACTCTCTTTAAGTATGCTAAAGCTTCTTAAAGCTCTGTATCCCTGTACTGCATCCAGGAACCAACTTCTTTCGATCCTTCATGATCCAACTCAAGTATCTACACCTTTATGAAGCTTCTTCCTTTACCCCAGGCAAAGTTGGTTATTTTTGTGTTACAAAGGAGGCACAAAGAATATTTGTGGAATGGATGATGAAGGTACAGAGGAGAGGAAGTAATCCTCTTTGTATCTCCAATAGTGCTCAAGGCAATATAAATGGACACTGAAGGGATGAACTCTTCTCAAACCATAAGTTCCTTCAGAGCATTGATTTTGACAGATACTAACTACACTGCTTTATCTCAAATATCTATCAGTTACTTGTTCTCTCAATAAAGATCGTCCGTACTGATGACAACTAAGGGGAACTATGCAAAATCCAAGGGGAAATGAAAGAGTCTGGGGTAGCCCTGGAGCTCATTGAGTGGGAAGTTGGGGGGAGGGGGGGCGGAGCGCTGTAGCCGTTTCATAACAGGGTCAAAGGCGTGGAAAAAAATAAAAAATTAGGGATGGAGATAAATGATAGTTCAGGTTCGCCTGGTCACAGGAGGCCAGACTTACTTCCTGGGGTTACAGCCAGTCTGACCTATTGTTTTCTGAAGAGCTTAGTAAATAGTACGAAGTCAAAACGAATGAAGTCTTGGGAAACAGCAGTGATAGCGGGAGCGCTCCGGGGCGACGGCGGGAGGGGGCAGAGCGCCAAGGCAATTTTAACAAAGCGTGGTACACAGTCCGAAAGGTATTTGGAGTCGATGAACTAAAAGGACGCCTACTTTGAGCCCAGAATTTAGTAGCCTCGTGGGCTCTCGACCCCAGACCCCGAGCGGCTAGGCTGAGGACGCCGTAGCCACGAGGCGAAGGAGCCGAAGCTGGAGTCGGATGAAGTCCTCCAGCGGCAAGAGAGTGAAGGCCGGAGGGAAACAGCAGAGAGGAGGGAAGGAGAGCGTGGGAGTAAACCGAACGGACTGCCACAAAGCAGCGGGAGTTTTAGGCCCATGGAGAAGTCACTTCTCTCTCCCTCGCTGAGCACTTCTGCCAGGAACGACCGGGACAGTCGCAACCAAAACCGCGGGAGCACGTCCGCAGGGGAGGCCCGGTCGGAGTCTGAGGCCGCCTCTCCCGCGGGGCCGAAAGCGCCCCCTCCCCCATCCAAAGGCGCTCTCCTTCTCCCACCCCACTTGCCTCGTCAGGCCTCCCCCAGCGCCGTCCACTGCCCTTCCCAACCCCTAGTGGAATCCGGGCTCGGGAGAGAGAAAAGCTGGTGTTCACTCAGCAGCACTCCTGACGACCGGCCGGCAGGACCCCTCACTGGCGGCCGCCATTTTGAAGCTGGAGGCGAAGTGGCGAGGCGGGGAAGACCGGGGATGATACCATTTTCGGAGGGGGGGCCGGGGACGAAGCTGCGGGAGAGCGACGGCGCCCAAGCCAACAACTCTCGTCACTATGGACCGACGTTTTACTTAAAAATTACTCATAATTTTTGGAAGCTAAAAACATGAGAAGAATCAACTATTGTAAGGAAGAAGAGGTATGATTTGCCGGAGCCACCCCTCTCCTCCGTGCGGGCGCGGCGAATGGCGGGTCCCGAGGTCGCAGTTTCCGCTGGCGCTGGTGGCTGAGCTCCTTGCTGCCCTTGGTCGCGGACTCCTTGTTGACATCGGGGTCGCAGGTGGGTCTGGGGTTCCAGGGTGGCCGCGGGGCCGCCGATCGCGGTTGTGGAAGCAGGCAGGGTTCCAGGAAAGGCCTTGATGGTGTGTGTATGTGTGCAAGGCTGGTCTGAGTCTCCCCCGGGGCTTCCGAGCGAAGGTGACGGGACAAAGAAAGGGAAAAGGGATTTTCTTTGGGTGAACAACTGGGTTCCCGTTTCCTGCTGGGCAAAGGGTACTCTGAGGCTGTCATAACTGGAAAACGTCTTTAGAGAAGACCCGGTGACCGCCCCCAGGCGGACTGGAGAGGAGACCGGCCGGGATCTCCTAGCCTGCACCAGGGAAGGGGCTGCTTCTCTGCCACCATCTCACATTCGTCCAAGTCTCAGCGTTGTCTCCTCCCTAACCTCACCCTCTTCAGAAATCTCAGACTTTTTTGAACCGACCATTCCCCCAAACATGCACTTACACCCTTTTGCTGTTTAAAAATGTAATACTTAAATTTGTGCTTGTTTCAAGGGTTTATGTATCATTGAGACTTCAAAGAGTTCCACACCTCAAGGAATTCGATTCCTTCATGCACCCAGCACCGATTTCATAGGTTGACACTTTTTGAGCGATACCAATAAAGTGCTGCGGGAAACAATTGGTATCTACATATTTCCAATGAGATTTTGGAGTGACTTACAGAAATGAGATACACAACAGATACAGTTTTCTTTTTAGTAGTTAAGGGGCAAGGGCATGGGGCTAAAGAAAAAGTAATATTAGGACGAATAAGATACAAAATTAAAAATTATAAAAAATGAAGTCAATATAAGGGTTTACCTCTATATTTATTATGAAAGACCGGAAAGCACAGGTAAAGAGCTTGGAGCATGCCGATTGCAGTGGCTCATGCCTGTAATCCCAGTTTACACGTAATTCCAGCACTTTGGGAGGTCTAGGTGACAGGATCACGAAGTCAGGAGTTGAAACCAGCCTGGGCAACATAGCCAGATGCCCTTCCCGCACCCCTTGCCTTTACAAAATAAAAAATTTAGCCAAGTGTAGTGGCACTCCCCTGTAGTCCTAAACTACTAGGGAGGCCAAGAGTTGCAGGCTGCAGTGAGCTGTGATTACAGCCACTGCACTCCAGCCTGGGTGACAGAGCAAGATCCTCTCTCTAAAAATAAAAAAAAAAAATGTAAAAAAGAGCTTGGACCTAGAAGCCAGAGACTGCCTGGGTTCTAATTGCAGCTCTGCCACTTAACTGCATCTGTGACCTTAGGCGAATTACTTTACTACAATCGTCCCTGGATTTCCTCATCTGAAAATAATATGCCTGTTGCATTGTGGACATATTAGTATTACTGATACATATAATATATTGATGATACATATAAAGTATTGTGAGGATTGTATGAATTGGTGATTATGAAAAGCAGTAAGAACTGTGCCTGACGTTGCTTTGAGATTCTGCTCTTACTAGAGTTCTTAACGGTCTTCATATAAAGACGACACTAATAGTAATATGTACGGTGCTCTCATGGGCACCCATGTGGATATCACTCCCTAAAGCAGTTGATCCTTTTCTCCTCCTAACATTCTTCTCATCCAAAACCTAGGCTTGCCTCAATGGAGCCTGCCTCCCTACCATTCGCCTATAAGATAAAGCTCTCTTAGCATCTTGGGCTCATGACCAAGAGCTGGTCTACCCACCCCCTTTGTCCCTTTATCCATTCCCCAGCTAATAATTCTAGTTCACTTCTTTTTTTTTTTTGAGACAGAGTCTCGCTTTGTTGCCCAGGCTAAAGTGAGTGCCATGGCGTCAGCCTAGCTCACAGCAACCTCAAACTCCTGGGTTCCAGCAATCCTGCCTCAGCCTACCGAGTAGCTGGGACTACAGGCATGCGCCACCATGCCCAGCTAATATTTTTCTATATATATAGTTGGCCAACTATATATTTAGTTGGCCAATTAATTTCTCTCTATTTTTAGTAGAGACAGGGTCTCGCTCTTGCCCAGACTGGTTTCAAACTCCTGACCTTGAGCGATCCTCCTGCCTCGGCCTCCCAGAGAGCTAGGATTTCAAGCGTGAGCCACTGGGCCTGGCCTCTAGTTCGCTTCTTATATCCATAAATCTTAGTCCTTCCTGGTTGTCCACTTACAGTAAGACATACAGGACAAATTATGCTGAGTACACTGTCCCAAAGACCATTAAATATAGATTGTACATTTGTAGTATGAAATGCCTCTAGGACTAAGATTTATCATTTACCTGTTAGGGATGGAATCACAGTTCCTTCATGGTGGTTGAGTCCAACTCTGTATTCCAACTGTACAGAATCCCTTTATCTATCAGCCCCATTTCCTTACTTCTGGAGTCTCTGTAAGATCCTATATGCAGCAAGCCCCACAGGGGCTCATCTCACCTCTTCTGCTCTGAACCAATTCCTTAGCTTCTGGCCCTGTTGAAACAATGCCAACAGTAATGGCTTATAGCCCACAGGTGGCCATGGGCTTGTTTAAGACGGTCTTGGGCTGGGAATCAGCAAGTACTTTTTTGTCAGTGATTAAATACAAAAACAGTATGTAACAGTCAGCTGTGCTAAGGGTAGAACTGACTTCTCAAGAAATTTGAGGATCCTACTAAGGACGGGTGGCAAAATAGAAGACCCCTGAGTTCGCTGAACTTGAACACAGAAGGTCACATGAACACAGAGACATACTGTCTAGTATTTTGCAGCTTGGTACTTTCAATGTTATATTATCTTTTTTAAAGCACTCATTGTTATCCCCGTACTTATCTCAAATTTATAAGGCAAGTAAGCAGCTAACTGGGCCGGTGCTCAGTATCACAAAAAGTACTTAAAGATCTAAATGCAAATAATGTTACTTAATGAAGACACTATCTTCTAGGAAGTAAAGTAAAATTGGTTACACTTACATTTTTACGCCCAAGAACTATTTGCATCAAAATCAGCAGGAGGAGTTCTTTCAACTACAGACTTTTCCAGCCTCACCCTGGAGGTAAGGCCTAGGAGTCCTTGTTTTGAAAAAGGTTCCCCAGGTGATTTTGATGTACAGTCAAGTTTGCGAACTCCAGCTGTAGACAATAGACTAAAACCTGAAACTGATAACTGAATTGTAAATTATATATTTAAATATCTCATTTACTTACATCATAATTTTCTAGATCAGTGATGTTCAGACTAGAACCTGCTTGTGTGCAATATTACACTTTGAAACACAGTATCTGTGTTGTTTGACTTTAAATTTCGTGGCCATTTCCTAACCCAGTGGATAGTGGGTGTTTAATTAAAGTTTCAGAAATAAAGCATTAGAATCATGTAAGCATGTGAACTACCATCAGAAGGAGGGGCAGGAATTCAGTCTATAAAGTCCTAGCAGCTTAGTGCTAAGAACTTTTGTTGGCAGTAATGTGCTGATTCTCTTTCTAGGGTGTTGTCATATGTCTTCCCAGCCAGTGTATATGATACATTCATTAGATTCATGTGCACACAGGTGTATTATGATTTTATCTGTATGTACTTTTTACAGAAAATTCACAATTCAACTATGTTTTTATTGAATCGATGCAAATTTGTTATTTTCCACATGATAAAACCTACAGGTTCAGCATCCCTTCCCTAATATGAAAGTTTGAAATCTGATATGCTCCAAAATCTGAAACTGTTTGAGCACAGATGTGTGGAAAATCCCATATCTAACTTCATTGACAGGTATAAAATTACCTTCAGGCTAAGGTGTATATGAAACCTAAATAATTTTGTGTTTAGGCTTGGGTCCCATCCCCAAGATAGCTCATTATGCATATGTAGATATTACAGAATCTGAAAAAAATCTGAAAAATTTCTGGTCCCAAGCATTTTGGATAAGGGATACTGAACCTGTAATTCTAGTCCTCCTCTTCTGCCTTTTGGAAACTCTTAGAACTTAAAATCTCTTAAAATACCATAAATACTGGTTCAGGGAGGGGTCTCATAGAGAGACAGTGTGATAGAAGGTGCCAGAGCTTTGGAGCAAACCTGAATTTGAATTCCAGCTCTGTGTTTAATTGCTATTTGGGTTAAGCTGTTTTCTTACCTGTAAAATGGGGATAATAATAGTTATTTCACATGATATGTAGAAATATATGATGGCCCTGATACCTAGTAGTCATTCTATAAAAGTAAATTCCCTTCTCCCATTATCTTTTTTTTTTTTTTTTGAGACAGTTTCACTTTGTTGCCCAGGCTAGAGTGAGTGCCGTGGCGTCAGCCTAGCTCACAGCAACCTCAAACTCCTGGGCTCAAGCAATCCTCCTGCCTCAGCCTCCTGAGTAGCTGGGACTACAGGCATGCGCCACCATGCCCGGCTAATTTTTTCTATATATATTAGTTGGCCAATTAATTTCTTTCTATTTATAGTAGAGATGGGGTCTCGCTCTTGCTCAGGCTGGTCTCAAACTCCTGAGCTCAAAGGATCCGCCCACCTCGGCCTCCCAGAGAGCTAGGATTACAGGCTTGAGCCACCACGCCCGGCCTCTCCCATTATCTTTTGTAGAATCATTTAATTGATAATTAAGGTCTCCTGTGACATCATTGAATATGGCTATTTTTTCTTTCTCTTGTATCTTTTAATTTCCTTTCAAAAATTAGTTTTCAATAATTAGAGCTTTACGTGTAAAGAATTGCACTTCTGACAAAGTAGTATTGTTAAGTTTGTTTGGGCACTGAGAGAGGTCCTAAAAATATTGTGCACATGTAAAAGTTCTAAATCAATACAAAGAAAATGAAAACAATCAGCTTTAAAGGACTGCATGAGCCTGAAGTGGGAGGATCGTTTGAGGCCATGAGTTTGAGACCAGCCTGGGCAACATAGCAAGACCCCCATCTCTACAAAAAGTTAAAAAATTATCTAGGCGTGCTGGCCATGCCTGGAGTCCCAGCTACTAGGAAGGCTAAGGCAGGAGGATCTCTTAAGCCTAGGAGTTTGAGGTTGCAATGACCTCTGGTGATGCCACTGCACTCTAGCCTGGGAAAATAAAGCAAGACCCTGTCGCAAAAAAAGAAAAGAAAAGAAAAACAACAGTATAAACCCTTTTCATAGCTTCTGTGGCTGTCTAAAAAAAAGAATCAGCTTTTGCAGGTAGAATTTTTAATACTCTCTCCATTTCTCTGTTCTGTATCATTATTGGACCACCAGTGAAGCTAGAAATAAAATTAATAAATAGACTTTAGTGCAGTATAATCTTTATACTAATCATTGTCACCTATAAATCTTCACCATTTAGATTTAAGTACTATACTATATTCTAATGACAGGCAAATTTAAAGAGGCTTATTTTGCTTTTTTTTTTTTTTTTTTTTGCGATAGAGTCTCGCTTTGTTGCCCAGGCTAGAGTGAGTGCCGTGGCATCAGGCTAGCTCACAGCAACCTCAAACTCCTGGGCTCAAGCAATCCTTCTGCCTCAGCCTCCCGAGTAGCTGGGACTACAGATATGTGCCACCATGCCCAGCTAAGTTTTTCTATGTATTTTTAGTTGTGCAGCTAATTTCTTCCTATTTTTAGTAGAGATAGGGTCTCACTCTTGCTCAGGCTGGTCTTGAACTCCTGACCTTGAGCGATCCTCCCACCTCGACCTCCCAGAGTGCTAGGATTACAGGTGTGAGCCACCATGCCCAGCCTGCTTTTAACATCTTACATCCATGGCTATCTTCTTGTTTCAGATGCAATTTAAAAGATTTGAAACAGTTTTTTTCAATTATATTTCTCATAATCCTTTTTTTTTTTTTTTTTCAGCAATCATGGTGAACTTACTTCAGTTTGTGCGTGACCATTGGGTTCATGTTCTTGTCCCTATGGGATATGTCATTGGATGCTATCTAGACAGAAAGAATGATGAAAAGCTAACTGCCTTCCGGAATAAGAGTTTGTTATATAGAAGGTCAGTTTGTGCAATTTTTTAAACCAGCAATTGGCCAGCTTTTGGGAATATTCTTTTTAATATCATCTATGCCAAAAAATAAACAGAAAGGATAACTTTTCCCCTGAGGACTTAGATTCAAGTGATACCATTTTATACTTTTGTTTGTTATTTAATCCTTGGGTAAAACTGTCATGATTACTTTTGGAATGGAAACGGTCTTCACTTTATGAACAGGCTATTTCAGATCTTTGAAAGTCTTCATTTTTTTAAAATTCAGAGTGTATTTTAATATAGAAACAAAGGGTTTTTTTGTTTTGTTTTGTTTTTTGTTTGAGACAAAGTCTCACTCTATTGCCCAGGCTAGAGTGAGTGCTGTGGTGTCAGGCTAGCTCACAGCAACCTCAAACTCCTGGGCTCAAGTGATCCTCCTGTCTTAGCCTCTCGAGTAGCTGGGACTACAGGCATGCGTCACCATGCCCAGCTAACTTTTTATATACATTTTAGTTGGCCAATTAATTTATTTCTATTTTTTAGTAGAGAGGGGGTCTTGCTCTTGCTCAGGCTGATTTTGAACTCCTGACCTTGAGCGATCCGCCCGCCTCAGCCTCCCAGAATGCTAGGATTACAGGCATGAGCCATCGTGCCCGGCCTAGAAACAAAGTTTGAAACCAGCTGACCAAAGCCTACCCTATGCACAGCTTTCATATAGATTATCCTATACTATCTTAAGCTATGATGTACCTGCGATAAATAGTAATAATAATGGCTTGGTACTGTGTTCTCGGCAACACTACCTGAGAGCTTTAGACCTGGTGGTTGAATGATAGCAGCTGGCAGCTGCCTGCTCTGATCATGTCCCTAGAGATGGCTCCTCTGGCAACAGAGTTATAGTTAGCAAGGCAGAATATCTGCCTGTGGGTATAGAGCTGCGTTGGAGGAAGCTCAGGGGGCAAGAGAATTGAGCAGCATCCATAATCAGTATGTAGAGGTGGTTCACAAGTCAGGGATGTCAAGAAAGATAAAATGAGCTGGAAGGGGCCTAGAAAACATTAAATGAACTCATTGAGTAGATAATAGCTTTCATATAAAGATAAACTAAGAAATTATATTTCTTTTTTGTATTTTTTTTTAGTTGACACATAGTCATTGTACATGGGGAGGGTACATAGTAATGTTTGGATACCTATAATGTATACTGATCAGGTCAGGGTAATTCGCATATCCATCATTTCCAACATTATCATTTCTTTGTATTATGAGCATTCAACATCCTCCTCCTAGCTTTTTGAACTATAGTATAATAATGGTCATCCTACTGTTGTATAGAACACTAGAACTTATTCCTCCTATCTAGCTGAAATTATAGTTCTTTAATCTAGAAAAATGAAAATTTGGTAAAAGTTTAAAATCATAAAAGAATGGAATGACTGAAAATTTTTAATGGGTCTGTTTAATGGAATATAAAACATTGATCTTCACAAATCTTGGTTGTAAAAAATAACGAAAAAATAAAATATTGAATTCATATTCTTCTGACTTCCTCTTTTATTGCTTCATCAAAGCTATTTACACTTTTTCCATTTCTTCCTTTTTTTTTTTTCCACTCAGGGAATTGAGACCCAATGAAGAAGTTACCTGGAAGTAAAAACTGGCTGAATTACGGAATGTTCGCATTTTTAAAGTTATGAGAGAAATAAAAACATGTTTATTATTTAAGAATTCGAAGAGCGATTCTTTTTTATACTAAGGTAATCTTTCAAGTAACAAGTATACTTAGCTTAAAAAAATAATTCTTGGAGTCAGGTAAACTGTTTTATTTTATTTTATTTTTTTGAGACAGAGTCTCACTCTGTTGCCCAGGCCAGAATGCCATGGTGTCAGCCTAGCTCATGGCAACCTCTATGTATTTTTAGTTGACCAATTAATTTCTTTCTTTTTTTTTTTTTTTTTTTTTTTTGAGACAGAGTCTCGCTTTGTTGCCTAGGCTAGAGCAAGTGCTGTGGCATCAGCCTAGCTCACAGCAACCTCAAACTCCTGGGCTCAAGTAATCCTACTGCCTCAGTCTCCCGAGTAGCTGAGACTACAGGCATGCGCCACCATGCCCGGCTAATTTTTTCTATATATATTAGTTGGCCAATTAATTTCTTTCTATTTTTAGTAGAGACGGGGTCTTGCTCTTGCTCAGGCTGGTTTCGAACTCTTGACCTCAAGCAATCCTCCCGCCTTGGCCTCCCAGAGTGCTAGGATTACAGGTGTGAGCCACCGGCGCCCGGCCTCTTTCTATTTTTAGTAGAGACAGGGTCTCACTCTTGCTCTGGTTTCGAGCTCCTGACCTTGAGCTATCCTCCTGCCTCGGCCTCACAGAGTGCTAGGATTACAGGTGTAAGCCACCGCACCTGGTCTGGAGTCAGGTGAACTATTTTTAAAAATCAGTAAATTGTACTTTACCAAAATGTAAAACTTTTTCTCTTCAAAAAACATTAATGCATTTAATCCAGTGCATTAATGCATTAATTAATGGAAACGTTAATGCAACCATAGACTGGGAGAAAATATTTCTAAAACATATATAGCAAAGAACTTATATCTAGAATATGTAAAGAATCTGGCTGGGCACCATAATCCTAGCACTCTGGGAGGCCAAGTCAGGAGGATCACTACTTGAGGTCAGGAATTCAAGACCAGCCTGAGCAAAAGCAAGACTCCATCTCTACTAAAAAAGGAAAAAATTAGCCTGTCATGGTGGTGCGAGCCTGTAGTACCTGCTACTATGGAGGCTGAGGCAGGAGGATCGCTTGAGCGCAGGAGTTTGAGGTTGCTGTGAGCTAGGCTGATGCCACAGCACTCTAGCCCGGGCAACAGAGTGAGACTCTGTCTCAAAAAAAAAAAAAAAAAAAAAGAATCTTTATAGCTTAATAAGACAACAAACAACCTAATTTTTAAATGGGTAAAAGATTTTAACAGACACTTTACCAAAAGAGATACGAGGATGGCAAAGCAAATGAAAAGATGCTCAATATCAGTGGTTATTAGGAAAATGCAAATTAACAGCACAATGACATACTACTACATACCTATCAGAATGGTTAAAATTAAAAACACTGACCTTGCCAGCTGCTGGCAAGGATGTAGAGCAACTAGAACTCACTGCTGGCAGAAATGTAAAAAGTTGCCACCAATGGTTGTATCACTTTGGAAATAAATTTAACAGTTTTAAATGAAACATACAACTACCACCTTACCCAGCCATCCTCGTCTGAGGTATTTTACCTAAGAGAATGAAAGCGTATGTCCACACAAAGGCTTACATGAATGTTTATAGCACAGTAACAGCCAAAAACTAGAGATAACAAATGTCCATCAAAAATTGAATGGATAAATTATGTTGAATCCATATCATGGAATACTACCCAGCAATAAATATAAAAGAAATGGTCAGTCATGCATGGTGGGTTTTGCCTGTAATCACAGTACTTTGGGAAGCCAAGGCGGGAAGATCACTTGAGGCCAGGAGTTTTAGATTACAGTAAGCTACGATCACACCACTGTACTCCAGCCTGGGTGACAGAATGAGACCCTGTCTCAAAAAAACAAAAAAGGAATAATCTATTGATACACAACATGGATAAATTTCAAATTAACTGTGTTGAATGAAAGAAGCCAGATCCAAAAAGAACACACACTATATGATTCCATTTATATAAACAGTCGTAAATTGCAAACAATAGTAATAGTGGTTGCCTGGGAAATCAGGGGTCCAGAAAGGTGTTGGAGGAAAGAATTATAAAGGGGCACAAGGGAAATTAGGCATAATATGTTCATTTTCTTTTTTATTTTTAATATATATGCATATATTTTATTAATAGTATATGTGTATATATAGACAAATGCTTACAAACTGATTGGGAAAGACCTCAGAATAAGGCTGTGAAATTGGGTGGGTGACTGCTTAATCTAATCGTTGATAGTTAAATAAAGTGATTGTGTAGCAGTCTGTGTGCATGTCTTACTTGGGAAATGAAAAACAACTCAGAGAAGAAAGACTAAAAATATTAGAAGAAAAAGAGTGTTACAGTGGCCTTGAATCAGGCCAATTAATTTCTTTCCATTTATAGTAGAGATGGGATCTCGCTCTTGCTCAGGCTGGTTTTGAACTCCTGAGCTCGAGCAATCCGCCCGCCTATGGCCTCCCAGAGTGCTAGGATTACAGGCGTGAGCCACCACGCCCGGCCAGGATTTCCTTCTTTTCTAAGACTGAATAATATTTCAGTGTGTGTGTGTGTATACACACATTTTCTTATTCATTCATCCATTGATGGACATTTAGGTTATTTCTACATCTTGGTTATTGTTAAGAACAAATGGTACAATTGAATGTGGAGGTTCATACACCTTTTTGAGATCCTGATTTCAATTCTTTTGGACAATTACCCAGAAGTGGGATTGCTAAATCATGTGATAGTTCTATTTTAAAGTTTTTGACTTTTTTCTTGTTAATAAGCATCCTAACAGGTATGAAGTGATCTCTTTATAGTTCAAATATTAGGTTATTAAGTATGAAATGTCCCATTTCCTTAAGTACTAATGTTGACACTTTGATATCTCTGACATTTCACATTGACACTTTTTGTTTTATTTTTATTGTGAAGGCACATCCTCAGTCTTTTGAATGCATGTTTTGGCTTGTGATTATCTGTCAAAAAAAATTTTTAGAGCAATTTTTGTGAAACCATGGATAAGTCAAAAATTTGTGTTATTTTCGAACGAAGTGTGCGGGAAGGATGTGGCTAATGAACGCACAGTATGTCATTGGTTTGAGAAGTTCCATTCTGGTGATTTTAATCTTCAAAATGAGCCACATGGGCCACGTGAGACCGAGATGGATAATGATAAGCTGAAAGCTGTCGTGGAAGCAAATCCATCTGAATCTACAGCAGAATTAGCAGTAAGGTTTGACATTACCATTCCAACAATATTGAACTATTTGAAACAAATCGGCAAGGTGAAGAGCTGGATAGATGGGTTCCACATGAATTAATCGAGCATCAGCAGAGAAATTGTCTTGAAGCTTGCCTTTCTTTGTTGTCACGACATAAAGCAAACCATTTCTACACCATATTGTTACACATGATGAAAAATGGATTCTTTTTGACAATCACAAGCATTCAGCACAATGTTTAGATAAAGATGAAATGCTGACACACAGTCCACGCCGAATATTCATCAGAAAAAGCTAATGGTACCTGACCTGCACCTGAATGTTTTATAGCAGCACAGTTTGCAATTGCAAAGAAGTGGAAACAACCCAAGTACCCATCAATAAGTGAGTGGATTAATAAAATGTGGTATATGTATGCCATGGAGTACTACTCAGCCATAAAAAATGGTGAACTAATACCTCTTGTATTAACCTGGATGGAACTAGAGACCATTCTTCTAAGTGAAGTATCACAAGGATGGAAAAACAAACACATGTACTGACCATTAAATTGGAACTAACTGAACAACACTTATGTGCACATGTGGAAATAAAACTTATCGGAAATCAAGCAGGTAGGAAGGGGGCGGAGGAGATGAGTAAATTCAAACCTAATGGGTACAATGCACACTATTTGGGTGATGGGCACCCTTACAACTTTGACTCAAGTTGTGCAAAAGCAATTTATGTAGCCAAAACGTTTGTACCCCCATAATACTCTGAAATTTAAAAAAATAAAACAACAAAAAAGCTGACTAGGCGCAGTGGCTCACGCCTGTAATCCTAGCACTCTGCAAGGCTGAGGTGGGAGGATTGCTTGAGCTCAGAAATTCAAGACCAGCCTGAGCACAAGCGAGACCCCCATCTCTACTATAAATAGAAAGAAATTAGCCAAACAACTAAAAAATAGAAAAAAATTAGCTGGACACAGAGGCGCATGCCTGTAGTCCCAGCTACCTGGGAGGCTGAGGCAGGAGGATCGCTTGAGCCCAGGAGTTTGAGGTTGCTGTGAGTTAGGCTGACACCACAGCACTCTAGCCCAGGCAAGAGAGTGAGACTGTCTCAAAAAAAAAAAAAAGCTAATGGTGTCTGTTTGGTGGTCCAACGCTGGTATTATCTGCTACAGCTTCATGAAGTGGTCAGTCAATTACAGCAGATGTCTACTACGACCAATTGGATGAAATGATGAGGATGCTTGCGATAAAGCAGCCGAGACCGGTCAATAGAGACAGGCCAATCCTCTTGTAAGACAGCACTCAACCACATGTTGCACAAACAGTGCTGCTTAAACTGCAGAAGCTGGACTTGGAAACCGTGTCATCCACCATATTCACCAGACCTTGCACCAACTGACTACCACTTCTTCCAGGCTTTAGACCACTTCTTGCAAGGAAAAATACTCCATTTTCAACAAGCTGTGGAAAACACCTTTTGCAATTTCATAGCCTCCCACTCTCCAGGCTTCTTCACTGCTGGTCTAAACAAGCTACCATTGAGATGGCAAAACAGTGTTGATAGTTTAGGTGCTTTGATAAATTTTACTGCTTCCTGTTGAGATATAATAAACTACACTTTGATTTGAAATCAGACATTGCATATTTCATGATGTAATAGTATACTTTAAAATTGTACAGGTATAGTATAATGGTTATACCTCAATAAAACTGTAAAGACTAAATACATACACACACACACACACACACCATTTCAGGTACTGGTTATTGGGAGGATTCTAAAAACAACACCAGAGAAATAAATATCTCTACATAATGTTCCTTTACCTACAATATATGAAAGAGTATTGATGAATAACACTTGAAAGTAAGTATTAGGAGCACAATATTTTTAGAAAGGACAAAAATAGCACTGATCAATAACACTAGGTTCTATTTCTTTTTGTTTGGTTTATTTTGAGCATATATACTTTATTGCCCGTACTAAAACCCTGAAATCTTTGGTCTCCCTATGGAAAGTTTCAACATAATGCTATTGTGTACATTTCTTATGAAATATAAATTGCTAATGCCAAGATCTATGTAAGTAAGTTGTATTCTCTCTTGATTAAATATATTGCCAGCCAGGTGCAGTGGCACATGCCTATAGTCCCAGCTACTCAGGAGGCTTGAGATAGGAGGATCGCTTGAGCCCAGGAGTTTGAGGGTGTAGTGTACCATGTTCGTGCCTGTGAATGGCCACTGCACTCCAGCCTGGGCAATGTAGTGAGACTCTGTCTCTAAAAAATAAACAAACATATTTCATCAAGTCCAACTACCTCTTCTTGGAAACCAAATTTTGTGAAATTTGTTTTAGGTAAGATTGAATTTAGACAAAGTAATATTACAATGAAACAATAATCCCTAGTTATCACTAATTCTTGTCAGAACTCAGGATGCTTAAATTAACACACCTTATAAATTTTAAAATGCCAGACATTTTAGAATTCTGTTAAACCATCTGGTTTTAGGTAAGTTAATGCCAGTATGAATTTAAAAGGTACACTGTTCAATAAGATGGAAATATCTCTGTGCAATCTCACTTGTTAACATAAAATTTCAATGAAGTAGATTAAAGCTGAGTTGCCCAAAGTGACATAGGAAGCCCACCAGAAGCCTACCATCTATTTGGTCTATTCTGTCTCCAGGAACTCTTTCCCAATTAGCTCAGTAATTTATTTATTTTATTTTTTTATTTTTATTTTTTTTTGAAACAGAGTCTCACTTCTGTTGCCCGGACTAGAGTGCCATGGCGTCAGCCTAGCTCACAGCAACCTCAAATTCTTGGACTCAAGCAATCCTGCTGCCTCAGTCTCCTGAGTTGCTGGGACTACAGGCATGCGCCACCATGCCTGGCTAATATTTTTTATATGTATATATATATTTAGTTATCCAATTAATTTCTTTATAGTTGAGATGGGGGTCTCGCTCTTGCTCAGGCTGGTCTCGAACTCCGGACCTTGAGCAATCCACCCACCTCAGCCTCCCAGCGTGCTAGGATTACAGGCGTGAGCCACTGCGCCCGGCTGGTAATTTCTTTCTACTGAGTTATTGTTATACTTTTCTGTGCCAATCAATTACAAATAATTCATGCATTTATACACTGTTTTGTACTAACACTTGACCTAAAGAATAAGACTCTTCTGACCCTCAGAAGCTGAAAATTTAGTATATAAAATAATAATCCAGTATGGTATAATTGGTGCTTTAATATAGGCATGTGCAAGGTATAATGTTAATCACAAAGGACTTTTCCTTAGTGAACTTTCCAGAAGTCAAGGAAAGAAGGTGGTATGACTAGAGTCTGGAGTAACTGGTGTAGAGGGAATTTAGGGAGAAAAATCAGGACAGGTGTTTGACCCAGATCATAAGAGCTGTTTAAGCCAACAATGGGATGGCAATGGGAAGTCACTGAATGATTTTTAAGGAAAGAGGGTTTGTGTACTTGTTTAAGAATCTCTCCCAATATAGTTTCATGAAGGTGAGACTATTTGTCTTTTTGATGGTCACAGTCCCGGTGCCTGATACACAGTAACACTCTATTCATTAGATGAAAGAAAAACTGGGGACATTTGCATTTCTGAAAGATCACTGACAACACTGTGAATTGGACATACTGAGAGTGGAATCAAAAGACCAATTCAGAGACCCCTGGACTAGACTACACAAGACACCAAGAGGGTGTGAACTAAGTAGTAGCAAAGAAGAAAGAGGAGAGAGTTAGGAGTGGATACATAGCATTTGAGGACTGGTTGGACTAAGGGGTGAGGAGGTGGAAAAGGAATTGTGGGAAAGGAATCAAAAATGATTCCCAGATACTTGTTACTATGGTTTGAATGTTTGTCTCCCTGCAAAATTCATACGTTGAAATATAATCAATATAATCCCAATGTGTAGGGCCGGCCCAACGCGGTGGCTCATGCCTGTAATCCTAGCATTCTGAGAGGCCGAGGCAGGAGGATCACTCAAGGTCAAGAGTTTGAAACCAGCCTGAGCAAGAGCGAGACCCCATCTCTACTAAAAATAGAAAGATATTCATTGGCCAACTAAAAATATGTAGAAAAACTTAGCCTGGCATGGTGCTGCATGCCTGTAGTCCCAGCTACTTGGGAGGCTGAGGCAGAAGGATTGCTTGAGCCCAGGAGGTTGCTGTGAGCCAGGGTGACTCCATGGCACTTTAGCCCAGGCAACAGAGTGAGACTCTGTCTCAAAAAAAAAAAAAAAAGTAGGGACTTTGAGAAATGAATGGGATTAGTCCCCTTATCAGAGGCCTGAGGCAAATCATTTGCTCCCCTCCACCCACCACTGTCTTGTGAGGACACAAAGAAGGGCTATCTACTAGGAACAGGTCCTCACCAGCCACTAAATCTGCTGGAGCCTTGATCTTGGACTTCCAAGTCTCCAGAACTGTGAGAAATAAATTTGTTTATACATTACCCAGTACAAGATATTTTGTTATGGCACCCCTAATGGACTAAGGCACCTGGCTTCAGTAATTCATTTGAAAGACATCAACTACAACTGAAAAAAAAAAAAAAAGACAAAAAGTGGTTTAGCTGGGCACAGTGGCTCATGCCTATAATCCCAGAACTCTGGGAGGCCAACCATGCATGGGAAAATCACTTGAGGTCAGGAGTTCGACACCAGCCTGAGCAACAGCAAGACCCCTGTTTCTACTAAAAATAAAAAAAATTAGCCAAGCATGGTGGCATGTGCCCGTAATTCCTGCTACATAGGAGGCTGAGGCAGGAGGATTGCTTTAGCCCAGGAGTATGAGGTTGCAGTGAGCTATGATGACACCACTGTACTCTAGCCAGGGTGACAGAATGAGACTCTGTCTCAAAAAAAAAAAAAAAAAGAAAGAAAAGAAAAAGTGGTTTGCAATTTTTTCACTTCATGAGACTATGATTTATTTCCCTTAAGAACATGGACTTTCCCCAATACAGAACTGTGAACTGTGTACACAGCAATGTTAATAAATGGCAACCGCATCCACCTTGGCCTCACTAGTAGTCTCCATTCTCCTGCCTATCATTGCCCCTTCTGCTTCTCTGAACTGGTCTCCATAACAACACCATTGTGTGTACTCTTATAAATGCTTATGTTGCTGACCTCTTAGCAGCAACTGACACTGATTGCTCCTTGAGACCCTGCCTCCCCAGAACTTCCAAAATAAAACCAGCCTCCTGAACCCCAGACCTGATATCCAACCATTACTCACCATAATTACCTAAATGTCTCACAGGCATTTCAAATTCAGTATCTCCAAAATGTAAATTTTGTGCTGTCTTTTCTTCCCAAGACCTTGTTCCTCCTCTAGTGTTTCTGATCTCAATCAATACAGCTCCTGTCACAGTGGCTGCCCAGGTCAGAAACCCAGGAGTCATCCCTACCACTTCTGTCTTCCTCATTCCCAAATCCCTCGCCAGTTCTGTTGAGTCGCTCTACTTACTAATTCTCTCTCAAAATGGTCTCTTCCACAGCCAGAGTGATCTTTCTAAAATGCAAATCTGACCATGTCTCATTTTTCAAAATCTTT
Source organism: Mirza zaza (assembly GCA_008750895.1). Lineage (NCBI taxonomy): Eukaryota > Metazoa > Chordata > Mammalia > Primates > Cheirogaleidae > Mirza > Mirza zaza. The sequence continues at coordinate 69,451 of VSMD01055915.1, forward strand.
TTATAGCTCCCTACTGCCTTTAAAAAGTACATCTTCATCTTGTTTCAAGGTATAAGTGTAAGGTTTTTCAGCGGCAGCGAAAAGAAAAGAGAGAAAGAGTGGGGGCCAAACCACGTGGCTTTATCATACACTCATGGACAAGATTCTGGGGCCCCAAGAGAGGAGGTCCCCAGAAATCGCCACTTGAAGGGGCTGAGGCCTTTTATACCCTTTGGGCAGGGCTAGGGACTTTTGGCCGAAGAGCCAGGGATTTTAGGAGGGGCTGGAGGTATTTGTGGAATCCAAGAGCCGAAAAGTTCTTATCCAGGTGGACATCTGGGTGTGGTTCCTCTCAGCAGGGCCTGGCACTTTTGTCCTTGGCAGGTCTGGTCTCGTGAGCCTTTTCTTTTTTGATCTAGGGAAGGGAGGGGGCCCGCCACCAGCCTTACAATAAGATCTGTACCTATCCTTCTCTTTAAGCTTCATCTGATCCCTACCACCTCCTCTCCCTCCCACTTTACTGGACATTCACTTCCCCCATCTGATACTTGCTCTTTAGGGACAGAACACCTACACTAGTAATGTGAACTAAAATAAAATTTTAAGGCTCATCCCCTCCCCCCCACTGGCCCCCTTGTGGCCAAAGGAAAATCCTAAAACTAAATTGCCTGCCAGGAAGAGGGAAGTCAGACATGCCTCATTATACCCACCTCTCTTCTTGGGGACATCCTTTGTAATCCATTAGCAGGCCTAAGGGTATTCAAGACAAATCTGCAGGTCCTCTATTTACACAACAAATATATGTCTGGTGGCTCATTTCTGATTAAGAGCTTCTTATCTTAAAACATTCCAAGCCTCTAGACAAAGCTTCATGTTTTTAACCAATTACAAGTCAAAGAATTTTTAAACCTACCTATAACCTGTAAGCCTTCCTCCATGTATGCCTCTAATGCATTGATTTATGACTTTACCTGTAACCCCTGTGTCTTTGAAATGTATAAAACCAGACTGTAACCTAGCCACAGTGAGCCCACTTGCTCGAGGCTTCTTGGGCGTGGCTCTGGGTCATGGTCCTTTAATTTCGCTCAGGGTAAATCTCTTTAAAATTATTTTACAGAGTTTGGCTTTTTTTTCTGTTGACAGTAACAAGCGGCCTGGATTTGAATCTGGGCAAGGCAACTATCTGATGTTAAATAAACACTGTGCTGTTTTTAACCTCTCCGTGCCTCATGGGTACGACAGGAATAATATCAATACCTACATCAAAGGTTGCTGTATTAAATTCGTTACCATATGCAAAGCACTTACAGGACTGCCTAGCCCATAGTAAGACATATAAATATTAACTATCATTTTTACACAAGTGCTAGGATGCCTTTTTCTTACCGAGGATTTCAGTGGCAGAAGAGGAAGATATTATATGAGCAGATATTATAAGTAGAAAATACAAAGTAATGTGGAAAACAGAAAGAACATAGAACTCGAGTGGGTGGCCCACACCCCTAGAAACCTAAGAACCCACAGAAATGGGTGCGAAGTGGAGAAGATCCTCCAGGCGGCAGGGGGCGCTGAAGCACTCTCCAGACGGCGGGACAACGAGACAGGAGAACGCGCTGCCAAGGTCACGTGTCCCCGCGTTTACCGCCCCGGCGTTCACTCGCTCTTCCCTCCACGTGACTCGCATCCTCGGGGATGATTGGTCTGCGCGAGGCACGTGGGCTGGGCAGGGCAGGGCTGGGCCAGGGCGGGGCAGGGTGGGCGGAGGAGCGGGGCCGGGGGGCGGAGCTGGGGGGTAGTTCGGCGTGGGGGCCGTTGGCTCCAGACAAATAAACATGGAGTCCATCTTTCACGAGAAAGTGAGTGTCCGCGTTCGGTCGGGAGCTGTGCGCGGCGCGGTGGCGGGCGTAGGGTGCGGCATCACGGCCTCGCGGAGGGCCGGGTCGAGCCCCAGTCGCCCTTATCGCGACCTCGCCGGGCGAGGGGCGACGCTCGAGGCGTCTGCCTCCCCGGCCAGGGGAAGGAAGCTTCACCGACGCCCCCACCGCGTCCCCAGCCGCAGAGGCTGCTGCCGGGGGAGCCAGGAGGGAGTAAAGCCAGGGTCGGGGGCGTCTCGGGACACGGGAAGGGGGCGGCTCCGAGTGGGTTAACTTTCGCCTTTCTCCGCCACTTTCCGTAGCCTTTTCGGGGGAGTCTTACTCCCCTGCTCTTCCTAGAGTCTAGCTAGAGTCACCTCTGGGACACCTCTCTCTACCCTTCCTTCCCAGTGCCACTCGACTTCCGCAGTCCCACCCTGGCAGAATTAAATTTCCCTTCTCTGGGCTCCTCAGTTCTATGTTGAAATCTCCCATGCTTTTAGATATTTACGATCTTGTTCCTGTCCTTCCCCTGCGCTAGATTTGCGAGGCTCTGGAGGACAGGGACCTTGGCTCGCCCATGGAAGGGCCTGACACTCAGGAAGTGTAGTAGGAAACGCCGTGCGCCCATAAGCTAGGAAGTCGTCACAAGAGTTTTTATTACGGAATGTTTGGGTTTGGTTTGTTTTGGTAATACCCATCTTTCCGGAGCAGGAGGCCAGCTTTGCTTAGGTATTAGGGGTCGACTGGAATAATTTTGTTGTAGTCTGCCTGGCCTGTTGTGACTTTAATTCTTCAATGACTACGCACTTGGAGATGCTGTTTGTGGTATGTGGAGAAACTCGTCTTTTCCCACGTACAGTTATCAAGCTGTTTGGGTGTGAGTGAAACCTTCCTCAGGATACTTTTGGCACATGACATCTTGTTTCATAATAGTTTCGTGTCTGGAAATGGTTGCTGGTAAGGATATTATTTTGTAGGCAGGCGCAAAGGGTTTTTGTTTTATTAAATACTTGTGAATGATCATTTATCCCAGACATTTAAAAATTCATACATAAAGCAATCAAAGACGAGAAGCATGGTATAAATCTGTGGTATGAATCTAAACAAATTGTTAGATGCAATGCTTTTCTTTATAGAAAACATATCAGAAGCTTTTGAAACTGGAATAGATCAAATTTAGAGTGGAGGAAGCACTCTTTAGTTATCACTAATCTTTGGACTTGATTGACATGATTTATGAATCATGGACAAGAGATTTAGTTGCTTGGCTAAAGAGATTGGATAAAAGTACGCGTATACATATTTTTATGTAATTTTCAAAGGCTTTGGTGTAGGACCATGTTTCAGCATGGAAGACTTTAAACATTTGCCACATTTTATGAGAATTATATACAGTGTATTTTTAAAGTATTGCTTGTTACCCAGTTTGGATAGGTTTTGAAAGTAATTCTTTAACCATGATATTAAAAGAAGCTGGGCATTAGCCTAATGAATATCTACTTACCTGAAAGAAGTCACTTTCAATTATCAGCATGTGCATAGGCTTAAAGATACTTCAGGAATACACTTACCACTATTGACTTATAAGAACATACATAGCAAATGGGCCGGGTGCGGTGGCTCATGCCAGTAAGCCTGTAATCGTAGCACTCTGGGAGGCCGAGGCGGGCGGATCACTCAAGGTCAGGAGTTGGAAACCAGCCTGAGCTAGAGTGAGACCCTGTCTCTTCCATCAATAGAAAAAAATTAATTGGCCAACTAAAAATATATATAGAAAAATTAGCCAGGCATGGTGGCACATGCCTGTAGTCCCAGCTACTCCGGAGGCTGAGGTAGGAGGATCGCTTGAGCCCAGGAGTTTGAGGTTGCTGTGAGCTAGGCTGACACCAGTGCACTCTAGCCAGAGCGACAGAGTGAGACTCTATCTCAAAAAAAAAAAAACCAAAACATAAAATAAGGGCCAGGTGTGGTGGCTCATGCCTATAATCCTAGCACTCTGGGAGGCCAAGGTGGGTGGATTGCTCAAGGTCAGGAGTTCAAAACCAGTCTGAGCAAGAGTGAGACCCCATCTTCTACTATAAATAGAAAGAAATTAATTGGTCAACTAATATATATATAGAAAAAATTAGCTGGGCATGGTGGCGCATGCCTGTAGTCCCAGCTACTGAGGAGGCTGAGGTAGAAGGATTGCTTGAGTCCAGGAGTTTGAGGTTGCTGTGAACTAGGCTGACACCAGTGCCCTCTAGCCAGGGCAACAGAGTGAGATTCTATCTCAAAAAAAAAAAAGAACATAGCAAATGAACTTTTAACAAATTAAAGTTCTTTGAGCATAGTTCAAGACTATGCACCTGTAACTATTGGACCTGTTGATAATCTCCTTTATAGTCCATTCTGGGAATGTTTGTGCTTAATAGGCCATTTTCCAGCATACTCCTTTACCCTCCACAACATGCCTTTAACCCTTACTAGGTCTTGGGTTGGAGAGCCAGAGAACCAACTTTGCCTCTAAAGAAGTTATGTAGGTAGGGAGATCTGCCTACAAAGGGGCTTGTAACCATTTCCTCTTGGATCATTGGTTTCCCCATTTTAGAGTTGTCACTTTGAGTATCTTTTTTTTTTTTTTGAGACAGAGTTTTCACTTTATTGCCCAGGCTAGAGTGAGTGCCATGGCGTCAGCCTAGCTCACAGCAACCTCAAACTCCTGGGCTCAAGCAATCCTGCTGCCTCAGCCTCCCAAGTAGCTAGGACTACAGGCATGTGCCACCATGCCCGGCTAATTTTTTCTATATATATTTTAGTTGGCCAATTAATTTCTTTCTATTTATAGTAGA
>VSMD01055923.1:0-46424 GCA_008750895.1 Mirza zaza
TTTTTTTTGAGACAGAGTCTCACTTTGTTGCCCAGGCTAGAGTGAGTGCCGTGGCATCAGCCTCGCTCACAGCAACCTCAAACTCCTGGGCTCAAGCGATCCTCTGCCTCAGCCTCCCAAGTAGCTGGGACTACAGGCATGCGCCACCATGCCCGGCTAATTTTTTCTAGGTATATTAGTTGGCCAATTAATTTCTTTCTATTTTATAGTAGAGACGGGGTCTCGCTCTTGTTCAGGCTGGTTTTGAACTCCTGACCTCGAGCGATCCGCCCACCTCGGCCTCCCTGAATGCTAGGATTACAGGCGTGAGCTACTGCGCCTGGCCTCTGTAATCAATCTTAAGTTTCCATCACAAGGCTAAAGTGTTCACATGATCTATACTTGTGCCAATGCTCAAAGCATAAGTAATGCAGTATTCCTAGAAGGCACGTAACTATCACTTTTTAAAAATATGTTCAATTAGATATTGTGCTTTATTTTATGAGAAGTATATAAAGTAATAGAATATTCACACTTGATTCCTGAAGCATCCCTTATTTTCATTTTCCTTGTCTCTAAAAGTAGATTTACATATTATTTAAATAATATTTTGGTAGTAATTAAAATCATATTCTCCTAGGGACCTTTAAATGCTAGAAGCTCCTAGGGTCTCTTCTCTATTTTTAGAAAGAACATTCTTTTTCCTTTGGGACCATGTCCACTCTCATCTGATTTTACATGTTTTTTGTTTTTGTTTTTTAATGACCACACCCCCGCCCAGGAGCATTTGGATCTAGGCAGGAGGTGGCCACAGTCACTGAGCTTTAAATGTTATCTATATGATGATAACTCAATATAGATCTCTAGCCCTAACTCATTCCTTAAACTCCAAACTGTTTAACTGAATCTTTTCCTGGGTATTTCAAAAATATTTCAAATGAAACCCATCAAAAATTAAAAATCCATAATTCCTCACCTGCACTACTTCCCAGTGGCTCCAATCAGAAACCCAAGTCATTCTTGACTCAAAATTCCTCTCCGAAAATCTGTCAGTTCCATGTTGAATCCACTCATTTCTCTATCTCCCATACCATCACTCTGGCCAGGCCGCACGGGTCCTTGTCTGCACAGCCTTCTGGCTGGTCTCCCTGCTTCCATTCTTGTTCCCCCTTCTCCCAGTCAATGCCCTTAAGAACAGCCAAAGTGACCAACTTAAATAGGGATTATTTCATCATATCTCACACTGCTCTGAGAAAAGAATCTAGATTCCTAGCTCAAGAGGACTATAAATGTCCCTGCCTCACTCACCAGGCCTCATCCTCTACAATCAACGGCGCACAAGGGAACAGAATTCACCCCACATAGTTCAAATGAAGGGACTGTCATGAAATAACTCCTTACCGAGGTATGGACAGGGCCAAGGAAACAAAGCAAGGCTAGGCACCCAAAACATAACCACAGTGGGTAGCCATTACCTTTCCTAAGTCTACAGAGGCAAAGGAAGGAACTGGTGTCAGAGCAATTGGTCCTCATAAAAAGGGTCATCAGCAAGAAGTCCAAAGCCCAGGAAGAGTGGGAAGAAATACCCTGACACTTCTTTCTGTTTCCTGATCTCCTGCCGGTACTTCTCATTGTCTGGGAAGCCTGAGGAAATCAGAAGCTTGAGGTCAAGGGAGTCTGGTTGATTCAGACAGTGTGAGGGCGGGAGGGCAGGAGGGCCGCATCTCCTAAGAGACAAAGCAAGTGAGAAAAAGGCTGGGAATGGATCTGGAGGGGTGGGAGGGAGAGTACCCCGCACACATGCCAATCTCATTCATGCCACTGTCCTCTTCCCTACTGCTCCCCAGCTTCACACTTGGTGTCTTCTCATCACAAGAATTTGCACAAGCTTTTTCTTTCTGTGGGTATACTCTTCCTTCTACTCTTCACATGGCTAGTTTGGTCATATTCTTTCAATTCTTAATTTAAATATTCTTATCACCCTATTAAGTAGGTATCTCCTTTGCCTGTTTTCAGAGTACTTACCACAATTTGTAACTATTTTGTTTACTTGCTTTTCTCTGTCTTCTCCTCCAGAATATGAGAGTAGGGACAAACTGTTTAGCAAATGCCTGCCACATAATAAGTGCTCAATAAATATCAACTGAATGAATGTTGGCCAAATTATATAGCAAAATCTTAAGATTGTGTCTAGAGGTAGTAGATTTATAGTAACATCTCCATGAATTCTAAATTGAGGCAGCATTTAAGAAAACCTACTTAATATTTATTTTTCTGTATGGCATGCTCTTAGCTAAGAAAAACTATGGAAAGTCTTTATGTAAAGTAAAAGTCAGCATTTATAAATGCTCCATTCCTTGCTTACTTAAAAGGAGAATGTCCATTATGGCACCAATGATCAAAAAGAGAGTAACTATCATTTTAAAGCAAGGTTGATGCTCATTTATTTTACTGCTGTTTCCATAGCAATAGCATAAAATCACCTGTTTTAGTCTGTGATACTCTTGGTACTACAATATTAGTTATTTCCACATCTTTTTGCTTTTTTTTAATTGAAGAAAGGGAACAAATAAACAGGGAGTAGCTTTAAATGTAGGAACATGTGGCTGTAGATACCGTTTTTTAGATGTGATGAGACTACAACTACAAAGTACAATCTACAGTGGTGACAACACTTTCACATGATTGTATATTTAAACTCCCAACTACTTTTCTTACCTCCTCTGAAAGAGCAGCATCAGGTGATCCTAAATCTCAGAGCACTTTCACTTTCATTATGAATGAGGAAAGTCTATTTGCTTTTGCAGAAACAGTCTGTAAAGAGCAACCTTTAGCTTCGCTTATACACCACATTAATTTAAAAGGCCACTGCATTTACAATGAGCAATCTCCACTTAAGATCCATTCAGCAAGGAGCACCTTAACATCTAAGCAGTTAACAGATATTAAAATGACTTTTGAGTGATGGCAGAAGTGGAAATGCCAGGAAATGCCCTAATTCTGGAAGGAAGCAAGAGTGGATGCAAAGGTAGGTGGGGAAATAGCAGAGGAGGATCAAAGGACAATGGAGGGCTAAAAAGCCATTGAGGATGAATGCAGCCAAGACATTAGGGGGCTGCCAGCAGGCCTGAAGACATCATCATTCCTGCTGAAGGAGAAAGGGCAGCAGCCCTGGCTGAGGAGAGCTGCCAATGTCATTAGGACCATTACTGCCATCATCCCTGTTCTGAAAGCGACTCAGGTGAGCACAGGTGTCAAAGGCAGGTGTGAATGGCTTTAAATTCTGGCTCTGCCACTTAAAATATTTGTGAAACTTGAGTAAGTAATTGTCAGAGCAACACAGCAGGTCCTGGAATAACATCATTTCATTCAATGTCATTTCCTTATAACACTGACGAGAAAGAAAAAAAAACTCGGTTCCCCACCAGGGCCAATATGTTCTCCCCACGTCTGCATGGATTTTCTCCAGGCATTCCAGTTTCCTCTCACATCCCAAAGATGTGCACATCAGGTCTGCTGCAGTGTCTACATGGGCCTAGCGGGAGTGCGTGCGGGTGTGTCTGTGAGTGTGGTGGGACGGATCCTGTCCAGGAGGGTCTCTGCCTGTGCCCCGAGCTGCAGGATAGGCTCCGGCCACCCGCAACCCTGAAGTGATAAAGGATTATCTTACTTGTTTTTATTAATCTTTCTAAAATGTATGTATGGCTCACCTTTATTCCAGTATTATTAGTAGAAGAGTCTAATATTAGAAGTGTTTGGGGTCTTTATTTAGAAGTCTGGTGATATTTTGGGACAAGAATTATGCTGTAGGAAGTTAACTCTTATTTATATCAGTTAGCTTATGGTGAAATTGGTTCCATTATATATTGTTTCACTTAAAGTCAAAATTTCCAAGAACCTATTGATGATGTTAAGTGAAGAATTATTGTAGTTTCTTTATCTGTAAAATAAGTCTAATATGTAACTTCACAAGTTATTGTGAAAACAGGAGGCTAGCCTCTTTAGAATTTTTTCCTATGCCCAACCAAAACTCTTGCTTCCTTAACTTTGTTTGATACCTAAAGGATACTTGAATGATTAGTCTTTTTCAGCTAGAAACTCACATGTAGAAGTGGGAAGCCTTACAGGCAGAATTAAAGGAGGTAAATTAAACAGCTGAAGCAAATGTTTTCTATGGGCAACTTAAGCATGAAATACAGAGTAATTTCTAAAAGAAGATACCAGCCATCCTAGCAAACACAGAGGTTAAACCCCGACTGCAGTCAGGAAGCTATAGCATGCTTGTAGCTGGTGCGTGTGACAGGCAAATACTGGCCTTGTAGAGTACCCTGTATCTCACAAACAGTGCTCCCTGAACACCAACATTTACTGAGGGCTCACTGACCACTGGCAAGACTTTGGGGATACAAAAGTTCTGGACATTGTTTATTCTCTGGTTTTATAGCTTTTTGTCAGGTAGATACTTGTGGCAGTAAAGACAAAAAAAGCGAAGTGGTAGGAAGGGAGGCAGGAGATTTGAAAACTAGAGGAGACAGAATAAAACCAGCTCCTTTTGGAAAGGAAAAGCTGCCTCATGCTTCCCCTTTTTGTCTCTCCCACTCCACCCAGGTATCAAGGCCAGAACTCTGCATAAGAACCTGAAAGAAGTATGGGAAGGTGGATGCAGGGAGAGCAGAGGGACCCTCATCAAAGTGCAATTTTGCCTGGGGACAGCCCAGCCCCCTTCTCTCAGGAGCTGAATAGGGAAAGGCACAGGGTGGTTCCTTCCTAGAAAGAATAGAACTCACGAGGAAAGGGTCTGGAAGTAGGTTAGAGAGTGCCAAGGCCTGCACAACACTTTGTTCTGGGGTGGGGTGGGGAGGGACCCCCCCAAAAAAAGTGGGTGGGGGAAACATGAGGCAGCTTTATTAGGGCACTACCATTCATCTTCCTTCTTACTCTTCTTTCAGATTCTCAATACTCTTCATGTCACCTCACTTCCCCACTCATCTGCATTCTAATATCCTCCCATCCCTGCCCTTCAGGCGAGTCTGCTAAGCTTTAAGAAAGTCAAAGGCTTTTCCCTGTCAGTCTTGACTAAAAGCAGTGCAATTGCCTCATAGTTGAAAGTTGACAGCTCCCCCAATGTATGAGTGTTAGGGAAAGTCTTACTTTGTTCATTAAAACAACATTGGGGAGATATTTCCGGACTTAGGGTTTCCTAGCACGGCTAAGTTAAAGAAGGTCCACCATGAACAAAGGGTATGCTTCTTTGGAGCCAAGGTCAGAACCAGATGATCTGTCAAAGGAGGAAATTATAAAGCCTGCCCTCCAAGTGAAGCAGGAAGGACAGGGCAGAAATTAAGAGAATAGGCTTTGAAGTCAGACTGCCTGGGTAGAAATTATGCTTCTCCCACTCGTTAGCTGTACTACTTTGGGCAAGTTAAGGGCTCCCTCTTCTCAATTTCTCCTCACCTTTAACCTAGGAATAAAAGTAGGCTTCACCTTATAGAATTGTTATGAGAATCAAATGCGATAATGCATGTAAAATGCCTAGCATAGTCCAAATAAGGTATTTATATGCATTATGTGTTAAAATGTATTGACTATATTTTATTCTTATTTCAGAATTTTGAGGTTACAACAAAGTATTTTTCCAAGGGCTTGAGCATATTCAAAGCTCCTCAGAAATGAACCACCTTTGTTAATCCAACTTTGCCCAAAAAGAAGATGGTTCTCAAGTCTGATGAGAATGAAATTCAGGTTCTGAATTTCAATAACAGAATGTCAACCCTGCTTTCAGTCTGGTATCTAAAGTATATTGATCCTACCTTAAGCAATAGCACCAAGTTTCAGCATTTTAGGCACTTGTCAAAAATTCAACTAAGAACTGACTGAATCTAGCACTTGCCAAAGGCTTGCTTGAGATGTCTGATATTCTGAACCATATTATATTTGCTCCCTAAAAAAATGCCTTCACAAAGTTGAGATTTAATGTTTTGTCCTCAGTTTTTTTTTTGTCTTTCTTTTCTTTCTTTTTTTTTTTTTAATGGAGAATCAATATAAGAAAAATCCGTTTGAAGAAAATTTTATGTCTTTTATAAAAATCATATCCTGGACAGCAAATAGGTTTCATCTTAAGTTTCAACGTCAAATGATTGGTAGTGACTGTCCTGAGTGCTCTGTTAAGAAGGACTGCAAGGTCATCATGATTGATTAGCACTGTCTGCCTTGGGCGTTAGTGAGGAAGTGTGGTGCCTTTCTGATATACTTACCACAAGCAGGATGCACTGTCTACTGTACTGTGCCTTATGTAAGAACCTGCTGAATGTGTGTATATATATCCCTTCTTAAATTCAATGCGATAAGCCTCTCCTTCCTGAGCCTGGTACCTGTTAATTCCTCTGACCTGAGTTGTCTTCCTCCCATAGTCAAGTAGCCCTCAGAACTTGAAGATAAGGTTATCCTAAAAGTTACTATAATCAACTAACAAAGAGTGGGACAGAAGACAGGATGTTTCTCAAATCAAAGCAAAAAGAGAAGGGAAAGGAAATTTAGTGTAGCCTGGATATGAATGAAACTTGATCCTGATTATCAGTATGAAGCATATGCAAATGAAAGAAGAGGGTCTGAATAGAAAAAAGAGAGCTAAAGTGGGGGAAAAAATATTTGAAGAAAAATGTTCTGACCATGGACCATAAGGATAACGATGGTACTTCAGACAGCTCACAATGACAAATCATTACAGTTTGTTTTAAAGAATTCTTTGCCAGGACCATTTTTGTGACATTAAATTGTTTAAGTGACCATCTGTTTAATGGTGTGGCAACTAGCTGGGTGGGTTTTATGGACCAGTCTGGCATATCCATTAGAACAGCTACACCTGTTACATGAAAGTTGTCTGCAACGCTCCTTTGCCAGTTGTAAATCTGGTTAATCCCACCTTTTTTGCCATTTTAATTCTATAGATTACTTAAACCAGAAGGAATGTGGGCGCACTAAATTGTCTCCAATTTAACAAAGAAAATACATTTTTTAAAAGCACAAAACAATACTAAATTTAGATAGCAGTTTCAGAACTTATGGTTCAGTTTTAAATCTTTTCTATTTGAAAGATTTATACAACAAAATCACAGTAAAACACCATAATGGGTAAGCATAAAAGAGACTGTCTATTCTTATTCTACTCAAATATTCGCTTATTGGAAATAAAATATCAAATATCTTATCATCCAAGTTTAATCACAATCACCAAAACACACTGAAATAGAAGTTATTACTTACAAATATCAAGAATAATAATTATACCAATAAATACTTATCTAGGGTGTACTCTGTGCCAGGCACTATTCTAAATGCTTTATGGATAATTGTTTAATCTTCAAACAACCCAATAAGATGTGTCCTCTTATTATTCCCATTTTATGGATGAGGAAATTGAAGCACAAGGACAATAAGTAACTTGCCTAGGATCACAAGGCTAGTGAGCATCAGAATGAGGATTCAAACCTAAGCAGTCCAGCTCTAGCATCTGTCCTCTAAACTACATTGATATACATTCTCTCCACCCTTGACCCAGAAAGTCTAATTTAACCTATGTATGGAGCATGATTTCAGGGTTGGGTTTGGGCTATTTGTGAATTTCATAATTGCATCTCAGTGTTTCTTTAGTCATTAATGTTTAAGGGTAAAAGGGAAATAATGCTTGTGAGTTTTGATGGGGAGGAAAGGAAGAATCCAGGTTGGTGATAATATGGAAGAATCAAAGGTTGGTGATAATATGCCATCCTGCATATTAAAATCAGGTCTTCTCTACTTATGTAAAAACTTTCTTTTGAAATGCCCAAAAGAACCTCTCCTGCAATAAACCATTAATAATTATTATTTGCTTCCTATCTCGTTAGTGACACTATATTTTTCAGAACATCCCTGAGTGGTCACTGTTTTGTGAACTGTGAACTAGCTGAGTGATAAGGGTACAGTTTCTGAATTGGTTTCTGATAACTTTCACCAGAAGGTTTGGAAATAATTATTACTCTCATCCCCACTTCCCACCAAACCACATGTCAACACCAAAAGGCTCTGAAATGCAATGAGCAGAATTGTCACATTGCAAAGATAGATGTAGCCTAATGACATGGAAAGAGATGCCAAATTGTTCTCAACTTTAGAGAGGCTGACCTTGCAAGATTTAATTAGCTTATAGTTGAGAAGTAATCTGAAGCTTCAAATTATAGTTATTTAGGGACTCTTGAATTGCTCATCATTTCACTTGATAAAACTACAATATAAGGCAGAGTCCCATGAAAAAATGATTAGAATTTTTTTTTTTTAAATTCCCTACAGAGAAGCAACAAAAAGAGTGGAAAGAAAACCAGTTTGGGAGTCAGTCAGCCCTGGTGTATGGCGCTCCAGTCGTGATGCTGGGCTATTCTTGAACTTATCTGAGGCTGTCTTTTTATATAAATTACCAGTCATCCTGTGGAGCTGTGAGAGTTAAAAGAATTTGATAAGGTGCCCGGCATGGTGACACTGTTTAAGAAATTTTGGTTTCTTTACTACTACTCTTCCTATTTTCTATTTATACTAACTCTGAAAAATTTCTCTCTGAGTCCCCATGTCTGGAATTTACTTTTTTTTCTCTTCATCTCTACTCCTGCTTTTCAATATCCATCATCATTGGCCTGACTGACCACAATAACCTCTTAACTAGACTCATTGTTTCTAGTTTTTCTCTTTTGGCAGCTTAACACATCTTTAGAAAAATAACCATCAGTGCTATTTTCCTAATTTATAAAAATGATGAATCTGTTGCCTACAGAATAAAATCCAAATATCTGTGACATTTTGCCAAATTTATCTACCACCACTTCTCTACTCTTTATTCTCCAGCCAAACCAATATACCACAATAGTAGTATGGATGGTCTTTACACATGTTTTTGTCTCATCCTAAAATGTCTTCCTTACCTTGTTAGGTAAGACCCTTTAGAAACATCCCCTATTCTATCAACACATCTCTAACTAAAAGGCAAAAATGAGAACTGCTCTTTACTTAAAGCTTCGTAGCAATTACACATATTTCTATTAGCATTCTCTCATTGCCTTCTATTTGCTCTGTATCATTCTCTTTGATAGGCAATGAATTCCCTAAGGAATTATATCTTATTCATCTTCGTATCCTCAAGGTCTAGAATGGTCTCTGGTATCTTATACAGTACATATGGTACAGATATTGAATAAGAGACTGTCCAGACAGTTTTCTTTACTAAGTTCGCTCTCGTCCCTGATTCAGCTGATAAGTCATAAGCCATGATTACATGTTTACACTCTGGTTTAGCATGAGTTTTCCTTTGTCAGAAACTAAGGACTCATATCAACGTGGACTGAGATAATGGATATTCACTGACTGCTACAAACTCATAGTCTGAGAAAACACAAGAAAAATGAAGTTTAAATACGTGAGTTTGAAAGATAAAACAGGAAATTGATTAGGTGTCAGAATGAAGAGGAAATAAAAGCCAGGGTTGGTCAGCTATCAGCTGATGCCAAAGTAGGGACAGGAGGCATCTGGCCAAAATACTCATAGTAATCAGGTGTGTATAAAATTACAAATAGGGGTCCCAGGATTGTAACACCTATGTCAAGACAGTAGATGTGGCCTTGGGCTTACATAAAACGAGGAGCTGGAACTAAGTGTCCTGCATAAAGCCAGATATTGGAATGACTGCCTCCCTCTGTGAAAAGAGTTTTAGAAACTTGTGCACACTGGTCGGGGGTTGGGGGGTGGAGCTTGTTTCTGTCTAGGCTTTGGGTTGAGTAAAAAGCTGACAGTGAGAAATCAAAACTACAAGCCCAAGCCGTCTATGTGAATTGAGTCTGATTTTAAACTACCCTTAGGGTGAGGGAATCACAAGCTAAGAAAGACATATAAAAACTGGTTCTAGGCTGGGCACGGTGGCTCATGCCTGTCATCCTAGCACCCTGGGAGGCTGAGGCGGGCAGATTGCTCAAGGTCAGGAGTTTGAAACCACCCTGAGCAAGAGCAAGACCCTGTCTCTATTAAAAATAGAAAGAAATTAATTGGCCAACTAAAAATATAAAGAAAAAATTAGCCGGGCATGCTGGTGTGTGCCTATAGTCCCAGCTACTCAGCAAGCTGATGCAGGAGGATCACTTGATCCCAAGATTCAAGGTTGCTGTGAGCTAGGCTGACGCCACAGCACTCTAGCCTGGGCAACAGAGACTCTGTCTCAAAAAAAACCAAACAAACAAACAAACCAAAAAACAAACAAACAAACAAAAAAAACTGGTTCTATATCATTAAAAGCCTTGAGGTACCCAGTAGAGGAAAATGCCAAGCTTTTCTAGGGGGCACAACAGTAATCAATGCTACAGGTGCTCCCACAGAAAAAACAACCCCTAGTGAAGATAAATTCACATTCGGAAGTTACTAGCTACACAAGGACACACCAAAAGGGAAAGTTAGTATACATAATAGAAGATTAGCTTCTTCAGAACTTGAGATAATAGAGGAATCTGAAAGTCGCCATAAAATAAGTATGTTTAAAACCATAATAAATGAATAGGATTTCAAAAATGACAGATTTGAAAATTAATCAGATTCTAGAAATTAAAATAATTTTTTTCATAAAAAGTGCAGGCAAAACAATATATTAGATAGAGCTAAAAAATGAGTGGTCTGAGGAAATTACCCAGAGTGGAACACAGGGACAATGGAGGAAGCAAGCAGACGGGTGGGTATGAGTGAGTCAAAGCTTTCTCAGGTAGTTATTTTATAAAGGAATGAGCTATTACTTTTCGACTCAGTTAAGTCAAATAAGAGTGTCATAAATTTAAGGGTAACCACTAAACGACTAGAAATGAAACAACTTTCAAACTGGCCAAGGTTAAAAAAAGAGAAACAAGTAATAAATATAAAAACCTGAGATAAATTTAAATGTATAGCCTTAAATTGCCCATTTTGAAAAGTAAGATTAAGCTTCCTGAGTTAAGCATTCAACTTCAAAAGGTACACTCACAAAGTAGAAAGACGTGAAAATTAAGAGAATAATTGAAATGGAAACTTTTAGAGTATTACCTAAAGTGAAAATCTGATTCTTTGAACAAATTAATGAAACAGAAAACCTGTGGAAATATTAGTTAACAAAAATACATGATATTAGAAATAAAAATACAATATTAGCATTGTACAACTTCAGTAGAGAACAAAAAACTATAACTATATATACCTTTATGTATAATAGGTAATTATCTATAAAACTTCTATAACTCTTTGCTATTAAATTTGAAACGAAGTGACACTTTCATGGAATATTATTATTAAAATTAACTCTAGAAAACCTAAATATACCTATAACCATCAAAGAAATGGTATCAGTGGTTAAAAATCTATCCACTACAAAGCACCAGGTCCAGATGTTTTAAAGACAAGTTTTATCAAACCTTTAAGGAACCCAGCATAGATTAGTTTAGATGACAAAAAGTTTAAAACTCCCCAACATAATTTATGAAATACAACCTTGTCACAAAGTCATATAAGGACGCAAAGAAAAATTATAAATTAATCTAATTAGTGAACATACATATTAAAGTATTAAAGGATAGAAAACCAAATCTAATACTGGATGAAAGTACCTATATTGATGACCAAAAAGGGTTATCTCAAGAATGGAAGGATGTTTAAATATGAGAATATCTGTAACGTTATCCAAGACATTACAGATTAAAATGAAAAACATATGATCAATTCAACACATGCAGAAAAAGAGCATTCACTAAAATTCAAAACCATGAACGATAACAAGTCTTAGCAAACTAGGAAAGTAAGCACTTTAATCTATGACTAAGTTATAGTTTTAGACCCTGTATCAGTCAAGATGGGTTAAACCACAGTAATAAATAACTCCCAAATTTCAGAAACTTAATATAACATTAAAAGATTATTTCTTGTTCATACTACAATGTCCCATGGGGACACAGGAGGTTCTGCTTATTCTGATAACTCAGGGACCCAGACTGACAGATTCATCCATAATCTGCAGAGCACTGAGATGAGAACATGGCAACTGTTATGTTAATTTCTAAAGCTTCCTCCATCTCAACTGTGAGAAATTAATTTCCATTGTTTGTAAGCTACTCAGTTTATAGTAGTTTGTTATAGCAGCCCAAATGGACTAAGACAGTATTTCTGTACCTTCAGTTGGCTCTAAAAGAGAAATTTAAATTTAAATATTTAGCCATCATTACTTCTAAGTTCTCTTCAGCCTTTAGTCTTTTTTCTAAATCATTGTCATTTTAAAATATTTCACATTTTAGTAAGATTTATTGTTATTATTTTAGAAATGGAAACCTGAAGAAAAAATAATAATTTGCCAAGAAAACATCAATACCCATGGTTCCAAATGTTACTGTAATTTCTTCTGCCAGTTCATGTCTAAAATATTTACATTTTTTGCTTTTTAAAAATAATGTTTTCCAACAGGAGATGAAATTAGTATATTGCATTTTAACAAGATTAAATGTAAAATTAATGATAAACTGCATAAATAAAGGAAAACCATGTATAAAGGTCAATAAGCATTTTAGTCTTTCATTACTCAAATCAATCAAAACTTGAAATTTCCATTGTATTTTTTTCCTTTCATAGATTTACTTTTACTAAAATCAAGGCCAGTTGAAAGATCCAGTTGACGTATAAGATACAAAATCTAGGTTGTTCTATCATAATTGGCTCTAGATCTGTAATACTAAGAGTAGCATATCTTATTTCAAGAAACCAAATATATAGAATTAAGATAGCAAAGAAGCCAATGTACTGAGTAGGAACGTGCTGTTTTTAGAATTTTTGCTAATGATGATTACATTTTAAATTCTTCCTAGAGTTTCACTAGATACAGCATTACTCATTTCCTGTCTTTAAGAAGTATTCAGTATTACTTAAGCATGTAAAGAGGACAGGGTAAGTAGTTCATGACCAAAGTTTTCAAGATTCATTAATAAACTTTTCTAGATATTTCCACTCTACCCAACGAAGATAAAATTCTGTAATATAAATCTCCGTTCCATAACAAATCTATAAAAATGACCTTACAAATGAAAAAGAGAAATTTGACTTGCATACTACTTTTGATAAAATAAACCAAGATTAGTTTATACTCCACAAAAAGATGATTATTTTTTAATACTGAAAGTAACTTAATTTCCATACTCTATAAGAAAAAGTTAAATAACAGGATTTTCTAACTGTGAAAAAATTTTTAAAAAATAATGCTAAACTATATATGACTTCATTTGGATGAGAATAAGAAATGAGCCATTTATTGATTTATTATTAACAAAACAAAAGAGAAGGTATGAGATATAGCAGAAACAAAAAGAAAGAACCCTGTGAAAGGTGGTAGCCAAGAGTTTCAAAACTACTCAACCCCATGGATAAAGTATAAAAATTATAGTACATGAAAGTAATTTGTATCAAGATGAACTCTCAATGGAATGAAATGCCAGAGAGGTACCTGCAGTGTACTGATGGATAGCATGTAATAAAGACAGGAGCACAAGGAATGCATTTTGTGCTCTGACAATGCCTTGGAAACTCTGAACTGCAGCCCTGATCAGCCCTCAGAAAGGTCCTGGGAGGATATGTTGTTAACAACTCCAAAGAGACAGGAATACTGACATAGTAAATTAAAGTAGAAATCCTTGCAAATAGTGTCTGTTGCCAGAGAAGGTATTAGCCTCTGCTGTGAAGAAAGATGTGAAATATAGCTGGAACTCTTTGGTCATTTCCTTCTTCCTAACAATAATGAATGAGTTTTAGTTGGTTTTGTATATGTGTATTCAAAATGCCCTGTTTTTGTCTTGTTCACTACAGGTTACGAAAAACTGGAGAAAAGCATCTACCACCACTGATAAGTTCTTTGAAATGTCTGGTGTGAGGTACTACATACAGTGAACAGCTTTCTCACCTGCCTAGATATTCTTCTCAGTTGTTTATATGGCTTTCACCTTCTTCTTCTCATTCTTTGGATCTTGGATCTTGGTTCAAATGTTACTTCCTTAGAGGTAACTTATCCTGTTTTTCCTAAATAGATCTTTCTGTGTATTTTATTATTAGAGGCTAAACAACCCAAATCCAAAAATCTTAAATCTTCCAAAATCTGAAACTTGTAGAGCACTGACATGACACTCAAAGGAAATGCTCATTGAAACATTTTGAATTTCAGATTTTTGGATTAGGGATGCAAAACTAGTAAATGTGTGTATATATACATACATATGCATATACAATGCAAATATTCCAAATTCTGAAAAAAAATGCAAAATTTGAAACACTTCTGGTCCCAAGCATTTTGAATAAGGGATACTCAATCTAAGCCTGTTTTTCTTTCCAGCCTCCCTACTACAATGTAAACTCCATGAGGACAGGGATTTTAACTGCCTGATCACTGAAAATATTCTCAGCAATCGTACTTGGTACATAGTGGTCACTAATAAGTATTTATCGAACGAATGAATTTACCAAATGCAAAAAAACACTAAAAAAATGTTTTCTAGGTAAACAATCACAAATGAATGAATGAATAAGTCTCTTTTCAAAGGAAGGCATTTATATGTTCTTTACCTTGTGATCTACACTGTATAAAATCCAATTGTGGTCCACAACCTCAATAATTCATTGTCAACTTCCCTAAGAACCAAACACCCATGAGTTCTCCCAGAAGAAATATTAATAGTTACCTACACTAAGGAAGAGAATTCAGTAGCAGTAGCAGGATATCACTGATGCAGAACTATTAATATATTTCTTTATGGCTAACCCAAAGGACAGGCATTTACTTTAGTCTGTATAGCACCAAATGCTAACAAATGTTTTGAAGGCCAAGTATAATAGTTCAAGCTAAGGAACCAACAATATCCTTGTAACTAAGAAAACAAGATGTATTCATCTCCAGCAGATTTCTTCATCTGTGACCTCCAACAGAAGCTCAGTGACAAACTGCTTACCTCCTATGAACATAATGATGCCTTCTAAAGACTGAATATGAAACAGTAAATTCAATAAATATTCACTGAATATTAAATATTCTTGAATGTTGAACCTTTATTCATATTAAATGAATGAATCACACTGTCCCCAAATAATATTATTGGCTTAGATTACTTTTATAGACTATACTTTCTTAAAATATATGCCTTAAAAGTAAATTAGGTTTCAAAATAATTATTATATAGTAAGCAAAATATGGAAATTTTGAGTAGGTTCAAAATGTATAAAACCAGGATCCTTGGTTTAGTAACATTATTACTGCTGCTAAACACACAGTAAGCAAACTATTAAGTTATGAGTTCTAGGGAACTAAGTACTTGGCTCACAGAATGCTTGGGCAACCCTACAAAATGGGTTAGCATTATTATTCCTCACTTCACCAGTAAGGAACCTGGAGCACAAAGAAGTTAAATGACATGCCTCCGGTATCACAGCCAGCAAATGGCAAGGCTGAGATTCGAACACAGGCAGTCTGGTTTCAGGCTGTGTGCTGTTAAGCACTAATCTATCCAGCACTATTCCAAGATGCCTGCCTACAAGTGAATTGTTACTAATATACAACCAGGTTAAGCACCAAAACTGAGAGTGATTCTTCAGAAACCTATATACCAATTTGACATTACTGCAGCATCCAAGTGTGTGATCACTAGACTCATCTCACTGGGCAGGGTACAGATTAGGGGTTGTCAAAGGCACACAGTGAGTAGCATATGGCCTAACTATGTATAGGTACTATATTCAGTCAGCTGAATGACATAAGAAAAAGAAGAAATTAAAGAAAAAAGAAAAACTTCATCTGGTTCTTCAAGTGGTTTGAGAAGTCCTGATCTATACTAATTTCACTGAAATTGTCATAAGATTTTCCCATATCAGGTGGGAAAGAATGCTGGAGGCATCACTTTTTGCCTGCCTCCATCAGACAATAAACAATTTGGGGATTTTCTCAAATTTACATTTATAAATGTAGTACATATTTTAATGAAGATGGTATATAAAAACATTTCAATATGAAATATATAATTAATTTGTTGCCCTTACTACAAGAAAATATAATGCTTAGTCATGTAAGGAATGTGAAATGTATCTACATAAACACCTATCCAGTACTTGGAAGTTTTCAGTTTTATGGAAGTTTTCTATAAATGAAAAATATTTTATTCACATGTTTGATTTATAAGATACCTCTACCCTGCAAAACCAATTTTCCAGAATCTAAGTCCTTGTTTTGGCTTTAAAATGATTTGGAAAGTGATTTAAAGCAAATCAGAATTATAAAGGCAGGAAACATTGGGGAGAAATTTTCCATTTCAGAAAAATCAAAATATTTCTAAAAGAAAACAGTCATATTGAATATATCTACCACAACAATGGGAAAAATGAAATATTCCATATATATTGATTTTCAACATAAATGATGCATATCCTTTTAATGGAACACTTCCTAAAATGCAGTACGTATTTCTTTTGTAAATGCATTACAAACTTTTCTTTGTAAACACAGCATTCTGTTCATGATTCAGAGAACTTTCGCTAAAGCCTGTAAACTCTGAAGCAGGGACCTGGTACAGTGTGATTAAATGAAATACAGAAAGCTATCTGCCCCCAGAGTTCTGGCCTCTTCTGTTATATTCATGGTGAATTTCTAAGGAGACACTTAAACATGCCTCCACCATCCTTTCTCTTTCTTATCTTTTCATTTTTTAAAATCTATCTTCCTAGATAGAGCAGAAAGAAACACACAGAGGAAAAAAACACATATACATACACACATGTACACACACAAGGTCAGTGAGCACTGAGCTTAATTTATACACAATTCCAAGCCAATAGACTTTTGTCTTTTCTTAAAGCATGCAGTGCTCTCTGGCTCACAGGCCTTTTTCTGCCTGTGTCTGAGATTCATTACAGATGGCTGAGGCTGGAAGTATGATGGCTGGATAAGTGGGACATACTTGACTTGATCTTCTATCACTCTGATAAGAATTCTATGAGGTAGAGAAAAGGCATATGCCGTTATCCTCATTTTTTTTTTAATAGAGAAACTGCAGTACACAAAGAAAGTTAAGTAACTTGCCCAAGGCAGCCAGCAAATTAGTGTCAGAGAATTCAGGTCTTTAAAACCATGCTCTTTTCCTTATCAGATAATAACACTGTCTTCCCCTTCTCTAATCTTTCCCACACATATTTTATCCAAGTATAATATATATCTATTGTTCTTTATGTGTTGCATTTCTAGACACCTCAACCAAATCATCCAATTATAATTTCCTATTATGTTTTCTGTGAAATGTCAGCTTTTGAAATGATACTCATAAAGCTTTCAAACATGAAATTAGCAGGAACAGGAGAGAAAGGATGATTGGAAGCAAAAAATAAAAACAGTTTCAATGACTTTGCTTGGGTAAAGAACCAAGAGACTAAGAAAAAAAGAAACAATCCTGGGGAGTGGGGGAAGTAGGTGCTTTGTGACAGACAGTGTTTTGCCTCTTTGCCTCTTTATGCAGCAGGTGGAGCTATGGTACTATTCGTTAGGGTTAGAGGAAGGCTTTAAGTCTGAAAAAATAATCCAATTTGCTTCTAAGATATCCATTTTCTTTTGCATTTTCAAATGGTTCTTTTCTGTTTTTGAAACATTTTTCCTCCATTCCCTGAGAACCTTCAGGCTGAATACCTATATCCCCTTGGCTCTGGAAGGACAGAGGGTCACCCCTTCACTGCACATCCTTATGAGGCCATTTTGACCAGGATATTGGGAGACACCGTTGCATAAAGCAGCCTCCTCTGTCCCATCACTCAATAGGTTTTCTCCAGAATTTATCAAATCTAATTTTTAGCCCAAAAACAGGTCTCTCCCACAACTGAAAAATTTTCAGAACAGCCATTTGCAAATGTCTTGAAGTATGATATAGCAGAAATGATTTTCATTAACTTCTCATAAAAATATAATATTTATAGACATTAAAAAGGAACAAAACAAATTTTATTCAAAGGAACTAAAATATTTCCCAAACTAATTCATTTTGAGTAAAAAAAAAAAAAATCATCTTTAAAAATATATAGGAATCAAAGACATTCACCTTTACATGGGGGGCGGGGGGGGGCAGACTGTGTCTAATATTACTGTGAGGGTTAGTTTTTTTGTGTCAACTGAACTGAGCCACTGGGTGCCCAGAGATTTGGTTTGACATCATTCTGGGTGTGTCTGTGAAGGTGCTTTTGGATGAGATTAACATTTGAATCAGCAGACTGAGTAAAGCAGATTCACTCCCAAATGTGGGTGGGCTTCATCCAATCCACTAGAGGTAACCTGAATGGAATAAAAAGGTGGCGTAAGGAGGAATTTGCCCACTCTGCCTGCCTGTCACACAGCTAGGACATAGGTCTCCTGCCTTCAGACTGAAACCGGAACTATACCATCAGGTCTCCTGGGTCTCCAGCTTGCTGAGTGCAGATCATGGATTTCTCAGCCTCCATAACCACATGAGCCAATTCCGTATAATAAATCTACACACACACACACACACACAAATCCACACATACACACACACACACACACACACACACGCAATTGGTTCTGTTTCTCTGGAGAACCCAGATGAATATAATTACTAATTTCATGTTAAATTGCTTTGTTATAAATCAAGCAAAAAAATGTTTACTTGTAATATATTAATTTCTTTCTAGGTAACAATACCATAATTGGGTGTTCCAGTAAATAACAGATATAGTTTCCAAACTTATTTATAAAATAAATTTCACCTGTAATAACTGTGTTTGGTTTTTTACATTGGAATCTAAAAAATGCTAACATGATAGTAAAAGAAAGTGAAGATATCACCTCTCCATCTTCTGCTATCAGGAAATGCCCATTCCCAACCTCACATACATGATAACCCGCACAGCTTCCTTTATCTACTCTTCCCACTAGAAAAGTATTCAGAGCTTACCAAAAAATGGCTGTGATTTACCCGACTTATAACTTTTAAGATAAAGGTTACATGTAAGCATAATATCAATTTATAACATGTTACATACCTAGAACTTCAAATCCACAAAATTCATTAAGTAGGACAAAATTCGTTAAGTAGGAAATTTATGTATTTACCTCAATAAATTACCTTACATAGAGAGCTTTTCCAGGCTAGAGTATATAAATAAACTTACTGACTGCCTACTATGTCCTAGGCCAGGGAAACAAAAAGTGTGCTCTGTGAATGGTTTGATGATCTACAAAAAAGGAAAGCAGCTAGAGCCAGAATGCAAATCAGCTTTATCAATAAATACGCATTTTTTTTTTCCTAGCAAGTTCTCAAACGAAGGAAAGAGAGGGTTGATTCACATCGTGGCCCAAATTCCTGACTGCATTCTAATGGTCACTATGACTAGCATTGTTCTAGGTGATTCTAGGTGCTATCAGATGTGTTATTTTGTCATTGATAGTAGCTAACATTATTGAATTCTTATTACGTTCCTGACACTTGTACTAACTCATTTAATCCTCATAAAAATCTTGTGAAATAAGTACTATTTTTATCTCCACCCACTAGATGAGAAAACTGAAGCACAAAGTTAACAGAGACAGTGAGTACTAAGCTGGGATGTAGCAGGCAGTCTGGCTCTGGAGCATGCCACTCCACTATACAGCTGCTCGTGAAATTTGACTCCTCATGGCAATTTAGTGAGAGAAACATTATCTTCCATTTTAGAGTCAAGAGACAATGCTCTTAAACTGTGAGCTTCCCAAAGGCAGGGGCAGTATCTAGTTCATCTCTGCATGTTCTCTCTTGCAGCCTCTAATGATGTCCCCAAGTTCACAGACATTGTGGAGAAAAGTATGAAACATGGTCTCTGCCTTCATGGAGCTCATATCCTCCTGGAATGGATACCACCAAGTGAACCAAGTACAAGATAGAACTGCCCTGCCCTGGGCTTAGAAGACTGAACGTGAGGGCCAAGAAGGTCTTTTATGGATGTATCAAACCCCTAAGTCTTCGAAGTGGACAGGCCTAGTCTCACAGGATTGCAAATGCCCACATACCTCATTCTACCATTTGCACACTAATGAGATACAGGAAGAGGGACAGAGAGTAACTTTCTCAATAGCAATGTCCAGACTGCAGAGTCTGGCTTGAGCCTTGAGGAATGGATATGAGGGTTCCAGCAAGGAATTAGACAAGATTTATACAAATAAAAAAGAAGTAAAAAAAGAAGGCAAGGTAAGGATAGTATGTAAATTCTGCTCTCCAAACATGTGATTGAGAACTTCAGAGTCGAGGCACTTAACCACGCAGTTGGTCTTCCATAGTGTTGGCCCCTATGTTATTTGAGTAAAGTAACAAAAAGTACTAGGCTAGACTTGAAAGTCACAGTAACCAAAGTCTTGTGACTTTGGCAGCTGTGTTTCTCTGAGTGGGCAGCTGCCTAATGGCAAGTCCTCTAAAGTCATGGAAGATTCTGCAGGGGTGGAAGAGTCTGCAGTGGCAGCAGCAATGAAACAGGTTCGTAAAATTTAGGAAGAACCTTCTCAATACATGTTTTCAAGAATACTAAAAGATTAGGAGCAAAGATTCTGAACTCTGACAGGTCTGGTTTAAATGCCCATTTTATCCATTGCAAACCATGTCACTGTGGAGAATTTAGCTATCCTCTACAAGGCTAAGTACTTCTTTGTAAAATGGGGATAATAATATCAACCTCACAGAGGTGTGTTAAGAATTAAACTATATAATACACATTAATTGCTTAACACAAGACTTAACAATAAAAACAACAACTGACGCTTACCTAGTCCTTACCATGTGCCACGCACCCTTTTAGGTTCTCATGCCTATTAAGTAATTTGTGCTTCTCAATAATCCTAAGAGGCAGCATGGCAAACTGCATTATTATTCACAAATAGCCCCTGCTCCTATCTTTGAGGGTGGAGAATGCATCCCCCCTTCAACCCCTCCCCCCCGTGACTCTAGGTCAGCCACGTGATGGACTTTAGCCAGTGGAACTGGGCAGACATGACCCATCCCAGCAGATGTGCTAAGAAGCACCCCGAGGTTCCATCACAATACTGACCCTGATGATGGCATGTCCCAGACTTAGGGGCTGCTTTTCATTCCAGACCCTGCAGCCTGGAATGAAAAAGACAGAGCGGAGCTGTAGCCTACCCATTGCCTGTGTGTACCACGAGCAAGAAATAAATGCTGGTCATAAGCGAGGGAGACTGGGGAATTATCTGGTAGTATTACTAACCTCATTTTCAGTGAAGGAAATTAAAGCTCAAAGAGGTTAAGTCATTTATCCAAAGTTACGCAGCTAGTGGGCTGTTCAACTGCAAACCACTGTGCATTAACTTTTGTTCGTGCTTGTTACCATCACTGATGAGGACACAGACACCTGGGGAAAGTTTATTAGCAGACAGACCCCAGAGGGAGACCCAGCGAGGCTGGAGGCAGAGAAGAAAGCAGAGCAGAAGGCCCGGTCAGTATTATGGAGAGCCTATAGATCTGTAAGTGCGGTACGAATGGATGCTGGTCTGAACACACAGATTATGGGAGATCTGAAAAAGGTCAATGGAACTTATGTTTTATATGGCAGAAAATTAGAAGCTACTGAAGTCTGAGAGGCCAAGGAAGAAGCCATAAGACAAACAGGCAGCCAAACACCCATGGAAAACACAGATCAGAGACAGCAGCAAGGAGGCTCCAGGCTTGAGACAGGGACCTAGAATCAGGTAGGAACAGTGGCAGTGTCAACAGAGGCATGTAAGGCCTTTATTGACTATCTGAATACATCAGTCACACATCCACTTATGCTTGTTAAATGGAAGGAGGGAGGGACAGACAGAGGGATTCTAAAGAGTCAAGCCTGGGGGACTACAATAATGATGGTAGCCAGCCCTGGGAGAATACATAAATCTTGTGCAATTAAATGGACTCTTGGCCCTCTCATTGGGCTGTCGTAGTTAATCACCTAGAGCTGACTCAAAAAAGGCCTCACTAGATCTTAACAGGGCTCAAGGATTTGTGTAATGAATTTGTACAAGAAAACAATGACCTGATGATAAGATGTGGAAATAAAATTATTCAGGGTGGACAGGAGACTGTGATGCCTGGTAGAACATTTGGAAACACTGATGGAGGTCCTTCAACTTGGAGTTAGAAAACTGGGACCATTTCAGGGCCTGTCAATTAATGACACAGTGGAGACTCATGAAGAATCACAGGAAGATTTGAGGGGTTGGGGAATTTAGACCAACAGAAATGGAGGCAAAGAGTGGGTGGCAAATTGGAGAGCATGCAGGATGTGAAGAACAACATAGGAGGTTTTGTTCTAGGGACCACAGAAGAATGTATGTCCCTCTCTGAAAAGAAAGACCCATTGGAGAGTTTTTGGTGCAGAGTTCAAGAGGCACCAACTCTAGCACTCTGGGAGGCCAAGGCAGGCGGATTGCTCGAGGTCAGGAGTTCGAAACCAGCCTGAGCAAGAGCGAGACCCCATCTCTACTATAAATAGAAAGAAAATTAATTAATTGGCCAACTAATATATATGAAAAAAATTAGCCGGGCATGGTGGCACATGCCTGTAGTCCTAGCTACTCGGGAGGCTGAGGAAGAAGGATTGCTTGAGCCCAGGAGTTTGAGGTTGCTGTGAGCGAGGCTGATGCCACGGCACTCACTCTAGCCTGGGCAACAGAGTGAGACCTGTCTCAAAAAAAAAAAAAAAAAAAAGAGGCACCAACTGAGTTGGAGCGTAGGTGAATATTATATGGAAAACTTCACAGTTTTGAACTAAAATTAAGGTCATTGACTAGAAACTCAACCATAAAAGAACATTATCCATTGAGAGAGTTAAATATGGTAAAGAAAACTTGATGGGGAAAAAAAATAAAGAAAACTAGATTTAAATTAGATGACAAAAAGTAAGAATTCACCTGTCCATTCTAAGAGTCTTAAAAAAAATTAAATGCTACTAAAAACTAGGCTGTATATTGGAATTAAAGAAATAAAAGAGTTAGTAAAAAGTAAATTCAAAGAGTTTAAGCCTGCAGAATGGAAAGAGGAAAAAAGGAAAGAGAAGAGACCTCAGAGATTTAAATCAACACAAAAATAATTAACACACACTGTAAACTGTAATTTATGTACTTAATCTCTATACCCTTGATGACTCTGATGCTACTAGAGAAACACAGGGTTTGATAGCCTCCCTCTCTAGCAGTGACACCCCCAACCTTTTTGGCACCAAGGACTGGTTTCATGGCAGACAAATTTTCCATGGATGGAGGCAGGGAGGAGGTTTCGGGAAGATTCAAGGGCACTGCATTTATTGTGTGATTAAACCTAATGATAATCGATAATCTGTATTTGCAGCTACTTCCCCACACTAGCATCACCGCCTCAGCTCCACCGCCGATCATCAGGCATTAGATTCTCATAAGGAGGGCGCAACCTAGATCCCTCGCCTGTGCAGTTTACAGTACGGTCCGTGCTCCTGTGAGAATCTAATGCTGCTGCCGATCTCACAGGAGCCTCAGCTTATGCGGTGATGCGAACAACGCGGAGTGGCTGTAAATACAAATAAAGCTTCGCTTGCTTACCTGCCACTCACCTCCTGCTGAGCGGCCCAGTTGCTGATAGGCCGTGGACCAGTACGGATCCACAGCCCAGGGGTTGGGGACCGCGTCGCTAAGGACAGTGCAGATCACAAGAAGGCATACCACAGGAGAAAAGGGGTGGTGATCACATGCTTAGGGGTTTGGTCTTTGAAACAGAAAGCCTTTTCCTAATCTCTCAAAAGCAGGGAATTAGCCAGGCAATACTTCTGATTAGGAGTGGCCTCAGGGAAGAAAGGGAAGTATCTGATGTTACCATAGCAGTCAGGGGCTTCCCAGGCCCTCTGCCAATTAGTGTGGTTTGAGGGAAAGGACAAAATGGTGACATATGATCAAGAAGAGATTCCAAAACTGAGTACATTCTAAATTAAAAAAGTAAACTACTAAACAAAACTATAACTTTTAGCATTTTTTAATATACAGTATGTACTAACATGACATGTGACTAGCCACCATCTTAATCATTTTCTAGCAGGCAGGAGAATGACATTAAAAGTATATAGATTATCAGAGCCTGACAGAACGGAGTTGGGGTCCCCGTTCTGTTTGTAGCCTGAGAAGCCTTGGGAAAGTTAATCCTAGAGTCTCAGTTTCCACATTCACAAAAAGGAACTAATAAATACTTTTTTTTCCCAGTGGTTGAGAATAGGCTAGCATGAGTGTCTGGCACACACATGCTGAAGAAGTAGCTTTCTTCCTTAGGAATACATGATGCCACCTGAAGGGTCACATGTCCAATTTCTTAAATAAAAGCCATTTGAAAAAACTTATGCTTCTCAATGGCATAACTAAAATGACTTTAGGTAAGAAAAGCTGGTAGAAGTATCTTTAAATGTGAAATCATTCACTCATTCATTCAATAAATTTTATTGGGCAACTATCATATGCTAGGAACTGTTTACTGTCAATTAAAATCTCATACAAAATTAAAAAATCACTAGGTATGGTGGTTCATGCCTGTGGTCCCAGGACTTTGGGAGGCGAGAGGCAGGAGGATGGCTTGAAACAGGAGTTCAACATCAGCCTGGGCCATGTAGCGAGACCCCATTTTCTACAAAAAAAAATTTTTTTAAATTAGCCAGGCATGGTGGTGCGCTACTTGGGAGGCTGAGGCAGGAGGAACACTGGAGCCCAAGGAGGAGCTCAACGTTGCAGTCAGCTATGATCACACCACTACACTCCAGCCTGGGTGACAGAGCAAGACTTGTCTCTTAAAAAAAAAATTCAAAAATCTATAGAACATCTATTTAGTAACTTATATATTAAGAGCTACCATTGATGATACCATAATTTTGATTTTAAAAAATATTAATGTCCACCCTGGTCACCATAACAAAAACAAAAAAAATATATAAGTTATACACAAATTAACAGCATAGAAAATACTGAATTTCATGTTCTGTTATTCTTACTCTCAACCACAAATCTAATAGGCTTGGTATGATTTCCAAGTACAGTAAAGGATATCGAATCAATGTTCTTAGGCTTATCAACTGGGATTGGTTCTATGTTTCTTCACCTTTCTCCCTCATCCAAGGAGCTGTTAAAGTTTATATGGAAAGGAGCGTACTTGTGACCTTTTAACAAGAACTAACTAGCCTTTGGCCAGCTTAAAAAGCACTTTCTTTTTATCCTCACACTTAATCTTCACATTAAGTAGGCATTTTCTCCTTTTTCATATAAAGAAACTGAGGATCCCAGAAAATGAAGTCGCTTGCCCAAAGTCTTGGTTAATGACAGAGCTATAAACACATCCAGGATTTCTGACAGAAAATCCTATGTTCTTTTCCATGTGAATCAAAAGACCTATTTTATAAGCATTTCAAGAGTTATCAGAGGGGGAGAAATGCAGATTAATCACACTAAAACTACAGCACAGACAGGAGGAAAAAAATTGAAAGATTTTAAGAATTATGAAACATGGTAGACATCATTCTCAGTCATTTGAAAGTAGATATTCATTTTATGCATTATACCAACCTAGCTTCTTGTATCCCTTTCTCTTTTTTTTTTTTTACAAGGTAACAGATATAATGGGTGAAAGCAGATATCACGGTTCTATAGAAGCTCTGAATAAGGAAGGAAATGAATATTTGCTGCACATCTATTAGCCAGAAACTTGGTGTTTATAGGTGTTATGAAACGTAATCTATGTGAGAGATTAAGACACACTTAATACTTGGGAAGTTAGATATGCTTCAGAATAGCAAGTTATAGGCTGCTTTTATAGTTGGATTACATTTATTATACTATTCTTTACCTTTCTAAACCAACAGATAGATATACACCAAAACAATCCATAGGTATCCCAATAAAAGATCCAAGTTAAGAATATCATATGATGTGGTTATAAGTCCACACACAAACATATGAAATCTCAATTTACTGAGGTAAAAGTCCGAAGACAACTGTTATCATATCATGAAGACATGATATGAAAATGGAGCAAGTGATATATCTGAATAAGTGATAGACTATACCTGACAATGGTAAAAATTGATCAATCCTAATTTCCCTACTATATAGCATTCCAGGAGAGCTGTAAAACTAACTTGCAGGAAGAAAGTAAAGGAGTATGTAATTAAAACAAAACATAGTAAATACAATAGGATAAAAGTTTTCTAATTTGACTTTCATTTCCCCATTACTAAGGGCTCGTTTTAAAATTGCTTTAGTTTAAATACAGAAGCAGTCTCTTAACAGACCCACTGTATTAACTGACGCTTCTCTTTGTGAAATATACCCACTTCTGGTGTCCTGGGCTGGTTCTACCTCATGAAGTTCCTTACACAACTGCATGACAGGGCTTCTACTGTCAACACCTGCAAATATAGCAAACCTATGGATGAAACGCTGACCTGGTTTTAGGATGAGGAGCTCAAGCTACAAAGAGAAAGAACAGACATTTTATGAGAGTAGGGATCATCTTTGTTTTGTTCACTGATGTATCTTAATAACCCAAATCAGTTCCTGATGTATAGCAGGTGCTCAATAAATATGTGGTAAGCAAATTAAAGTCTGTAGCACCCAACAAACATCTGAGGAACAGGAAGACAGCTTTTCTTGCCTCAACCCTGGATGCTTCCTGGAGGTATGAAAAGACATATATTTGAGCCACAATCAAAGGAAAGAATGAAAGTGTTTTATAAAATATAAAGTGTCATACTAATTTAAGGAGTTATTGTTAGTCGTGATCACTATGGCAAGGTTTGTGATAACCCCTAGCCTCTAGAGACATGGCTGCTATAATGAGAACTGTCTCGGAAGTCTCCGAGCAATCCCTGGTTTTTGCAGGGATTGCAAACTAGAGGATTGCACAGATTTCAAACTAGAGGCCCACATTTCAAATCTTCCTCTTAGACTTAGCCAACAAGTTATTTACATTAAAAAAATTACTTATCAACCTTTAAAAATTGGGAGATGTCATACAAAATCTGAATTTGATTCCCTTGAAATATTTGAAGATTTGGTAAACACAGTGAGCTGAAGCTGAGTAGAGCCCCACTTCTTCAATAGGGTACGAGGACCCCACTGCACAATCCCCACAGCTCCATTTTGTTCATCCCCATCACCCGCCCAGCCCTACAGAAGCTTGTGATTTGACCACCACTCCATTAGCGAATGCCAGTGTACTACTCTTCGACAGTATCTTGTCTCCAACACCCAGTTTTATAGGCTTTCCTATAGAAACTGCCTTATAATTTTACCAATTCTCTTTAGATAGAATAATAGATTGGCCCTGATTCTTTACTCCTTACTGTATCCATACCGTTTGTCATATAACTTTGTAATGCCCTCCCACTTGGACAGGATATTATTTTCCATTTCTTAACTTGAGCTATGACCATGAACTTGCTCTAATAGACTGAATCAGAAGGGATGCTATGCTTGTTCCAAGCGTAGATCTCAAGAAGCCTTGTGTGTTTCTGCTCACTTAGTTGTCTCTGCCATTGCCATAAGAAGGGCCTTAGTAATGGGTTTTCTCAGCCTGGGTCCTAGAATAAATACATGTGGAACAGACTTAAGCTCAAACCTTAGTGAAGAACATGGTTCAAGCACATTCTCCTAGCCAAGGCCAGGCAACATCAGCCAACTCCAACTTTCCCCACCAATACATGAGATATAATACATAATACTTTCAAACTACTGAATCTTAGAGTAGTTTGTTATGCAGAAAAAGCTAGCTGATACAGACAAGTTTCAGACAAAGTCACTTTACATGACATTATGTTCTATGGGAAATACCATTCTATTGGAAGACTATAACATCCTTAAAAGCATACTATGTATGAATTTTGCTGTCATATAATTTTTATACGAATTAAGCTTTATATTTATATTCATTTTGTATCACTTTAAATAAACCAAAAAAATGTGAAATAATGCTGATAATAACATCTTGCTTAATATCCCACCACTATAATTCTAGATAGACAGTAACTGTCATAGATCTATTATTGGCTCTTATTGTCATAAAGTTTCAATATGTTAATGTAATTAAATGTTTTCATCATCTTCTTTGGTGGTCAGAGACTACATTATTTGTGAACTAATCAAATAAAAGTATTGATTACTCTCATTTCTAGATTTGATGAGGCCTAAAAAACAATATGAGGTAGTAAATCCTCATTTACAAAATATCCTGGACACACAGAATTAGATAAAAATAAATGCGGTTTGGCCGGGTGCAGTGGTTTACGCCTGTAATCCTAGCACTCTGGGAGGCCAAGGAGGGTGGATCGCTCAAGGTCAGGAGTTCGAGACCAGTATGAGCAAGAGTGAGACCTTGTCTCTACTAAAAAATTAGAAAGAAATTAGCTGGAAAACTAAATATATATATATATATATATATATATATATATATATATATGTATATGTATATAAAATTAGCCGGGCATGGTGGTGCATGCCAGTAGGATCGCTTGAACCCAGGAGTTTGAGGTTGCTGTGAGCTAGGCTGATGCCATGGCACTCTAGCCCAGGCAACAGAGTGAGACTGTCTCAAAAAAATAAAAAATAAAAAAAATAAATGTGGTTTTCAATGACATGAATCTTTTATTTAGGAAAGCTAAAACTACTTTCTTCTACAGATATAATAATAAACAAATATTTTCAGTAATTTGGGTATATAGAAGATGGAAAATAATTCACAAGATAGTTATTCATCAATGAAAATTATTTCTAAAAACCCTACATTTATATGTTTACATGTATATATTGTGTATATGTATATAAACATACATATACTGATGGATGGATGGATGGGGAGAGGGAGGGATAGGTTAGAATGTAGGAAGTGGCAAAAGATGACTACTCTTATCCCAGCAACCAAAACAAGGCTAATAAACTATAATATAAAATCAATTTTAAAAACACATCAGAGAATGAGATATAGAAAGATCTAAATGAACTAAATTCCACGAATGAATGAGAAAGGAGAGGGGGGCATAGGAAGGACAAGATTCATATTTCTAGAGGGGGCATAAGACAGACAAGAAATCAGCCACGAATGGGAATAAGGAGAAACCAGCCTAACTTCTAACAGGCACATGTACACTAGAGTGAGGGATTAGAATTCTGAGAAGCCCCCATTACAAAGCAAGCCTCCACCTACCTCCCAACTTTTCCCATGGGTCTTCAAGTACTGGGGGTATTATACTAAATGTGAGGGTGGATGGAACAAGACAGCAGAGAGAAATTCATCTGAGGTACTCTAGGATTCTAGCTATTGGAGGTTGGAATGGTCGGGAGAGCCGAAAGAGACCTCTCCGAGGAATTCCAGGCCTTCCTTGGTAGATGTGGTTTAGGCAGCAGAGGAAGAAATGATCTCCATGGCACAGAAAGTCAGGAGCAGGCCCTAGTGGCTTAATGACCTGGTATCTGGGCTATAAAGCAGAGAAATATCCCCACAATTTGATAGCTTGCTTGGAGGTTCTGGAAGGTGAGTGCAGCTCCTTATATACCCTTGACTGAGGAATGGTCCTCTTCTATTGGGGTTGGTCATCCTCATGGACCAAGCTCTCGGGTTCAGGAGGGGACATGCATGGCATGGTGAGGGAGGTGAGAAGGGGAACACCCACTCAGCCAGCCAGATCAACCAAATCAACCCTGGTGATCAATGGGGTGACGGATGTTGCAGCAAGATCCCCAGTTTGGAAAGCTGGCCTTGCTTCTGTAAATCTGCTAAATCTTGCCTATGGTCAGAGCTCAAGCTTTGCTAAAGGGAACAATGTGACCTCACCCTCAACAGATTCAAAGGCAGTGATGAACTGAATCAAAACAAAGCTATGACAAAGTCCAGGCCAAGCTTAACCAGAGACTGACTCAGCCCCCGCCTCCATTGGAAGGGGCATGCTGTTTTCTGGAGCTAAGTGTTATTTACTTCAGACTTGACTTTTCTTTGTACACAATGTATGGTATATAATCCAAAAATAAAAGACATACAAAGAAGCAAGAAAACCAGTCATGGGTCAGTAAAAGTAGACACAGAGATGACTCATTGGGCAATTATTTGTTAGGTAATTGATGAATATTATTTAATGACCAGCAGCATTTCCTTCACAGGGATGCATTTAATAAATAGGTAAATAAACCTAGTACTCAATGAGTGGTACAGAGAATTTAAGTTTTTAATTTTCTTGTTATAAAACCATACCAAAAATTTTGAGTATTTACTCCTTTCCAGACACTGACTTAGATGCTTGAGCTGTAAAATAAAGCATAGCTCATCTCTTCATGAAACTCACAGTCTATTGGGAAAGACAGGGACCTGTAACTATAAATCAACCAAATAAATGCCATCATAGAAGCATAAAAAGAATGTTATGGAAAGCACACAACATCAAGTAGTTACTAATTCAACTTGGGAGAGTCTGGGAAAATTTTAGAGAGAAAGACACTTTAACTCAGTTTGGAAGAATGAGTGGGATTTCACAGGTGGAGACGAGAGAAATGGCACAGAAGTGAAAGGATAAGCAAACTATGAGGGTATAAAAGCATGTGACAGTTGCAGAATCCTACTAGCAGTCCACACAGGGTGGAAGGAATTTGTTAAGAGAAAGAAAAGGAGTTAGACAGGAGATGTGAATGAATAAGACATTTGGAGCCAGAATGAAAAGGGGAAGCTTTTAAACAGGAAAATAATAAAATCAGATTTATGTTTTTGACAAATATTTCTAGAACTTATAACACTGCATTATAATTGTGTATAAATTGGCCTCTTCTACCAGACTTGAGCAATTGAAGGGTAAGAAAAGACAGGAATTGATGAAGGAGAAGGAGAGCAGAAATTAAAAAGACAAATAAGATTTGAGATTTAAGAAAATTCTCTGACCTTTATCCCGCAGTTGTGATTTGCATCACTAAAATTATTCATCAATACTATTCTTACATTTGTAAATCATAAGGTTTATTAATATAGCAATGCTGGTTCAATTTATTTCCACCAAAGGATATAAGCAAAAGTTTATTTTTGTGATTCCAAAGTAGACAGTGTTTTAAAAAAACAAACATAATTTCATAAAGACATAAATATCAAATCATAAAAAGATACATATCAGTTAAGAATGTGTTAGGCTGCAGATAACCCCGACAAACAGTGCTTACACGAGAATGAGGTTTATTTATTCAAGTCTAGGGGTAGGCGATTCAGGGCAGGTTAGTGGCTCAATAAAATTCTATCAGGAACCCAGGTCTTTTCTCCATCTTTATACTAAGTCAGTCTTAGTTTTTGCATTTATGTTCTTAAAAAGGATGCTACACTTCCACGCATTGCATTCACATTCACATTTCAGATAAAACAGAGGGAAGACCAAAGCGCCAAAGGACATAGGGCTAAAGGAGCAAGTTAATTAAGTCTATTCCCTTTGAAAAGCTTTCCTAGGAGCCCTACCCAGAGAATTCCACTTGCAATTTCATTGGCCAGAGCTAGGTTATGGGGCCAACTCTAGCTATAAGGGAGTCTAGGCAGGTGAGCCTATTAGCTTGGCTCACTGCTATCCTGACCAAAATTCTGTTCAAGAAAGAAAAGAAAAATACATATGGGAAAGCAGTGAGCAGTGTTTTCCACAGAAAGTAACATAAAATCTTGCCCAACTTGCTGTTAGGTTGCAATCCAACTACTAAGAGACACATGCTGCT
Source organism: Mirza zaza (assembly GCA_008750895.1). Taxonomy (NCBI): domain Eukaryota; kingdom Metazoa; phylum Chordata; class Mammalia; order Primates; family Cheirogaleidae; genus Mirza; species Mirza zaza. Next base: position 31,769 of record VSMD01055923.1, read on the forward strand.
GAACACCCTGCATGCCTATAAAGGGAGACAAATCATTTTCTCTTTGGTGAGCAGTTCATTTGTGTTATTAATGTAGGCTTGCATATATGTCTTCTACTTGAAAGGATGTTCCCAGCATAATGTAATTTGAAGAATAAATTTAAAACACAGATAGCAAATTTGCAAGTTTACCTAAATTCATTATACCCAAAAAGGCTTTTAGGAGTCACTACAAATGGTTGGCATTTTATCTGTTACATATATATCGACACCCGGGAAAGCATGCAGACTTGTTATAACTCCAAGTAGCAGAAGTACTAACACCTGCACATATTCAATATTCTAGATGCTTACCAGGAATGGCAGGATAAGCCAGCTGCTATTTTCCTTCCTGCCCAAATATTTTCCAAATATTAAGCTATTTTTGTTATTGCAAAGAGGTAACAGAATTCACAGAACTAAGCATTTAACAATTGGCTACTATATTTATGACAGATGGCTATATTTACAATTACTAACAGTCTTCCTACTGTTTGAATATAAAACCCAAAAAAGGCTACATAAATTACATGCTCTGTTGCCTTAGTTCTAATTTAACTTAAGGGAACAAGAATTAATTTGATCTAACTATTTTAAATATTTGCCAACAGTATGAATTCAATGAAGTATGGAAGGATAATACTGAATTCACTGTCTTCTACTTCTCACTACTAAACAATATATCAGCTTGCTTTTCTACTGAAATTGCATAAAACAGATAGGACAGCTAATTTAAACAGTTGTTTGCACATTCAATATGTATAACCCGAATCTTGCATGGCTGACTGGAAGCAGTGAGTTAGAAGGTTTAGCTCAGCTGCTGCCTGGAGTGATGATGGCCTCGAAGAATTTCTTGCTCACTGACCAGATCAATCACGTAACAGAATGAAAAAAAGTAAGATCAGCCTTAAACTTGAATCCCAACATTTCCATCTGTATGCAAAGCTATTGCAGGAAGAAATGTATCATAAAACATAATGTGAAGCTACCTAAAAATAATAAAACTCCACTGTGATGATGTAGAATGCAAATAAAAAAGATAAGGTGACTGGATGATATTCTTTTAAACTAAATATTAACTGAAACTTTATGATATCTATAATCCAAAAAGCGTTGTTAATTCATAGTGATATTTTGATCAACCTCAGACTCACAAGTGGGAGTAACAGGTTACAAAGCATTGAAACGTCTGCAATTTTCTTTTTGACAGTACTTGCAGTTGAATTTTATTTAATCAAACTAAAAGGTAGTGTTGTGGCAATTATTATATAATGCTGCTTTCAATTATTTCTCAATGGCTATTCTGAAAATGAGTCTGTTAAGGAGTTGATATCTGATTATTCAAATTATAGTAATTTATTAATGGCTATCCCTAAAATACCTGCATTAATGGTGGAAGACAGCATTGCACATGGGCCATGGTGCTATGAAACCCTTCTTAGTAGAGTGCTAGCACAGGTTTGACTGGTTTGTGAGCCCCCATTTGGTGATGAGAAGTTGGTAAGCTAAAACCAGCCCTGCTGGAGTGTATATGCCACAGAAATTAGCAAATGCTAAACATAAGGGCTCCTCGATACCCCTCCCGGACCTCAGAGCCAATTGTTAAATGTTTACCAGTACAAGACAGTATGGATACCTCACTTCTAGGGCTAAGATATGGATGGGCTGTAAGGCTGAGGTGACTGAGAGCTAAAGAGCATAAAGCTGAGGTCTTACTGAACAGGTACAGGAAGGGCAGGCTCAGACCCTGGGGGAACCCTACATGTGCCTTGGGTGTCTAAAGATGTTTGTAATTAGCAACAAGGATGACAGAAATAGCATTTACCATTTCCCATGGACCTCGGGCATTCGTTTTCTCCGTTTCAGTAAGTTTGCCCCTTACAAGGAGTAGAAGTGAGAGGAGGAAGAACAACAGGTGGAGAATTATAAGAAATGAGAAGGAAAAATAAGAAAAATGAGAAAGAAGAAAAAAGAGAAGTATAAGGCAAAGAGCAAGAATAAAGAAAGACGGTGAGGAGAGAAACGATAAAGAAAAATAAAGGAAAGATGAAAAAGGATGACAAAGAAAAGAGAGAGAGAAGAAACAAAATGGTGGGAAAGAAGAGAAGGAATAAGAAAGAGGAAAGAAGTAGGGGTGGAGAAGGAAGCAGAGGCAATAGGCCCCTGGAACACAGCATATCTAATCCTACAGTAATTAATTCATATTTACCTCAAGAATCACTGGTGTTCACGAAAAGCTTTGCATAAAAATATATATCCAGTCTTAGAATAAGGGAATTAGAAGAGGCCTCACAAATGCTCAGACTTCTACCTACAGGATGGCAAATTTCTAAAAAATGCCAGACACATGGTGGTCTGTTCTCTAGGCTAAATCAAACAGATGGAGGCTCCTTGAGCTGAAGATGGCAACCCTTCTGCTACTGAAGTCTGTTTTGCTCTTTAGGAGCCAATGGCTAGCCATCCCTTTTGAAGTATTGGGCAAGGACTACTTGGCCACATTTCTATATTCCACAGCACCAGGGTACCCAGACTGGGGCAGAAGACAGATCCTGGGTTCTGGCCACCTTGTGGATTTTCAGGAATCCTCTGTGGCAGTGGTTCAAGTGCATCAGCATCATCTGAATGATTTGTTAAAACATGGATTGCCGATAGATAGCTAAGTAATGGAATCAACTTAAGTGTCCATAAAAGGATAAATGGATAAAGAAAATGTGGTTCATATACACAATGGAATACTATTTGGCTATACAAAACAATGAAATCCTATCATTCGTGGCAACATGGATCAGCTTGGAAGACATGATGTTCAGTGAAATAAGTCAGGCACGGAGAGAGAAACACCGCATGTTCTCTCCCATGTGTGCGAGCTAAGAAAAAAATTGAGCTCATGGAAGTAAAGAATAGAATTTTTGGTATTATAGGTTGGGAAGGGTATAGGAGAGGGGAGGATGGGACAAGGTTGGTTAACAGATACAAAACTACTAGATAGGAGGAATGAATTCTGGTTTTCTGCAGCTATGCAGGGTGATTACAGTTAACTATAATTTATATTTTTAAAAAGCTAGAAGATGATTTGAAATGTTTGAGGTGATGGTTATACTATTACCCTGGTTTAATCATTATACATTGTATATACATATCAAAGTAGCACTCTGTAACCCCTAAATTTGTATAATTATTACTTGTCAACTAAAAATAAAAGGAAAAAACATCCATGGATTGCTGGGTCCTGACTCCAGAGTTTCTCTCTCAGTACGTCTGGGATGGGGCCTGGGAATTTACAGTTCTAATAAGTTCCAAGGTTACTACACTTTGAGAAGCACCACCTTAGTAAAATAAAAAAACATCCTGGAAATGTTTATAACCAAACCCTTAAGACCTTATTAGTCAGCATCTTAGCAGGAATCTTGAGAGGAAAGAAGAAAGGTGTCACAGAGCAATTTTTTCTACTTACACTTATGCCCTTAGCTGAATGTGGCACCCATAAATGTTTCTCTAGTAGCCAACTTCAGAGTTTCTTCCCTGAAATTTTCTCCTTATCCACAGGGCTAGGTCTTCTGAACAATCTTTATACTAATAAGCACAACTGAATTCAATAGGGGTAAATGCCTGAACCAAGTAATACAATCTTATTCTCCCTCTAGGAATTTTGAAATTGGCTGGTGGGACTGGAAATGAAGCAAAACACAGAAAAAGCTATGATGAAAGATAGAGATTGCTTAAGGCTTTCTTAGCGCTGGCATCTGTGCCCCGCTGCATTAGTGCCTTTGAGTGTCATGTGACAGCCTACTTGCATTTGATGCCCCAGTACTTTATTTATTTATTTTTTATTTTTTATTTTTTTTTTGAGACAGAGTCTCACTTTATTTCCCAGACTAGAGTGAGTGCCGTGGCGTCAGCCTAGCTCACAGCAACCTCAAACTCCTGGGCTCAAGCAATCCTGCTGCCTCAGCCTCCCAAGTAGCTGGGACCACAGGCATGTGCCACCATGCCCGGCTAATTTTTTCTATATATATTAGTTGGCCAATTAATTTCTTTCTATTTATAGTAGAGATGGGGTCTCACTCTTGCTCAGGGTGGTCTCGAACTCCTGAGCTCAAATGATCCGCCCACCTCGGCCTCCCAGAGAGCTAGGATTACAGGCTTGAGCCACCAAGCCCGGCCTGCCTCAGTACTTTAATTCACTCCAGCTGGTTTGGTTAACAGAAATGAGCCCAAATGAAGTACTCCCTCCTCACCACCTTAGCAACTTTACTACTAAAATCTAACTCACATGTGCTTTGGCACTGCTGATTCTGATACTTTTATCTTCCTTAGTGTCCTATGCCATGGTTCTATCACCAAGCTGAAAACAATGAAAAAACCCTACACTCATTTCTTTTTTGTTGGATGCTGAAAAAGCCTTATACAACCTCCTTACCATTTTTTTAATGCCAGGTAAAACAAGTTGTTGCTATTTATTTGTAAGTGTGCCAGTTAGGAATCTTTATGTCAAAAGTTAACAAACACCAACTCAGGCCAGCTCACTTAATAGAATGTGTTAACTCACAATATTGGAAACCACAGACATAGGGGGGGCTTCAGGACCGATTGATTCAGCAGCTCAAAACCGTCATCAATGACCCATTTTCTTTCGATTTCTCTCTTCTGCCATCTGGTGTCAACTTTATCCTCGTGGCCATAGGACAGGTCGAGCTACAAACAGGATGCTCCTAGTAAAGCATCCCAAACAAGAGTTCTAAAAGTCACTCACACTGGCTCAACACAGGTCAGATTCCCACTCTTAAAACGATAAATGTGGTTAAATAAATGGAATGCACAGATGGACTATCCATCAAAGCCCACTCCAGCGGCGATATTGTGATCCATTTTACCAGACACATAGACTATACTGCTCAGGAGGAGATATCCAAACAAAATTCAGACCATTTTAAGAAAATAAAAAATGTGGCAACCTATGCTAGGTAGACAATCCACAAAAGTCTGCCACACTTGGTTTTTATTTGTATCATTAGAAAACAACTTAAAAATTCATTTTATTTTGTAACCATTATAATAATAGTTTAGGCAAGAATCATCACGCTAAACTAGTCAACGAAAGCCTAATGAGGAACAAGATATTTACATAGTCTCAAAGTGTATCCCCACAAATGACTTATTGCTTTGAAAATACACAGTAACTTTATTTTAAGGAAACCTGGTAGACATCACCTTAATCACATGATCAAAGTTAACATCACCTATAAACATTGTATTTCTCCTGATAAACTATACTGAGAAGGATAAAACCTCATCTGCATAGTACAGAGGTGGGAAAGCTTTTCACGTTGGAAGACCACGTTAATTTAGCTGTAATCACATAAGGCTGCGTTCAAGAAACTTCAATTAGATATACTTAAAAGTATACATTATTTTGTAAAAATCTAACCATTAGGTAACTTAATAATTTCACAAAATGAAAACTAATTGTTAATTTTAAAGTTAACTAAACTTTTAATGACTTTGCTGTGTCTGCTTTTTGTTTGAAAGCATTTGAATATTTGCTTGCAGCATGGAGGGCCACAGTTTCAGTTGATCTTCTAGATAGATGGGCATTAGTCACTTGTGATCTCAAGGGTGTCTTGATTTGGGTTAGGTAGGAGAACGCAGATTCACAGCAGTAAGCAGTTGAAAAGCAAAAAAGCATTTTTCAGGCATGTTGCCAATAATGTAGGTATTCTACATTTTTCTATATTTCAGTTGAATTTTTCTTAGCATCAAACAATGACTTTAAAATGTCAACTACTGAGTGCTCAATCAATTCCATCTGTAGTTCTTTAGGTGCCTTGGTGATATCAACTAGGTGAAGCTGAAATGCTGAGTGTGATGTCATGATTCTCACAGTCAGTGAAACTTTCATTGTATTTGCCAATTAATAAGGTCTATAGCAGCTGTGTATTTTTCAAATGATTCAGATATCATTGATGACCTCTGCTAACTGGGGAAAATGTTCACCCGAAATTTCCTTTTGAAGTATTTTCAAAAAAGATAGTTTTAGAAATGCTTAGATTTTTTGCCACGCATCATACATAGACTTAGTTTTACCTTGCAAAGAAATATTCAAGCATTTTCATTTGACATGATATCACACAGGAATGCTGCATTCCTATAGATATCTTCTTTCAATAATTCACACTGTTAATTCTGTTCTTCATAAACTTTGTGTTCCTACAGAGATAAAATTTTGGCTAACACTTGTCCTTGCAACAGCCAATGCACTTTAGAAGGATATGGCAAATCCACACTGAATATCTCATCGTTCATGTTATGAAACTGATGATGCCATGTTACATTTGCATGAATATAGTTAACAATACTTATAATTTGTTGCAAAGTGTCACTTAAAATAGCTTTAGCACAAAGATTTTGCAAGATACAATGAAAAGAAATGAGAGCATCTGGATCTGTTAATCCTTTTTTTTATCTGTGCAATAAACCCTTCATGTTTTCCTGTCATGGAAGATACACCATCTGTACATACACTCACTAAATTCAGTCCAACTTCACCACATTTATCTTGGAAGTTGTTAAAGATATGTATTCCCCCTGTTCTGTTTGCAAGAGTGCCCAAAGTAAGTCTTTGTAGCAAAGAAAATCTTCTGTTATGACCTGAATGAAGTATAAAACCTGTGCCATGTCGGTAGTATAAGTTGATTCATCCAAAGCCACTAATACATACTAATATTTTCCTTTTGAAGGATTGCATGAAGATGTTCTGTCAAGGTGAAGGCCAATTCATGCTGTTGATCAGTTTGGGTTCTCCTGGGAAGAGACAGTTGTTTGTACTTTGAAAGTCTATCAGGCTCTAAGCATCCTACAACTTCAACAATGCATTCTTTTCCAATTTGTACATCACTGAATGGCTTCCCTTTTATCCAGGGTATATAAGCTACTTTATAAGTTGCTTCTGTGGCATTATTTCCAGGTCTTACTGCTGCTTGAAAGACTTGTCTTTGCTTTTGTTTTTCATCTTTTAATTTCCTTTGATGCCTCTGCCTCTAATTTAAAATATTTGTGGTCCTTATGAATGTTATAATGCTGATGAACATTGAATTCCTTTAATGTTGATATTGCAGTATCACAAAGTAAGCAAATCATCTTATCTTTAGCAGAAACAAGATAATATTGCAATTCCCAATCTTCATTAAAAAAATTATGTTCTTCCTTCAGCATTCTCGTGGTCTTCTTTGACATGATGGGCTGTTAGGCAGACAGAATTAAAAAATACTGTCGAGCTGTGCAACTACTCACAAATTCCACTTCAAACAGAAACACAGTGTACCACTGTCAAAAGCTGATAACAGACTGGTGTACTCGACCCCATAAACTCTCGCCAACCAGCTCCTTGTAGTAGTGGCACCAGTCAGGTGGGGGAAGTTAGAACTAAATCATGAGCGTAGCAGCCGTCAATTTAGCCTTTATGGCTTACGATATAATAGTGTTGGTCAATCTGGGGGATTATTTCACTGAAACGTATTTTATTCTTTGGCATTTTAAATATGTCCATTTAAAAAATACAATATAAAGACAAACAAAAATGTACTAATGAAAATAAAAGGATTTGTTCTGTAAAATTTGGATTCAGTCATAACGACGCACTTAAGGACCTAAAAGGCCACATGTGGCCTTATGGCTGCATATTCCCCACCCCTGGCATAGTATTCTGCCAAAAGTGCATAATATGAATCTAATCATAAGGAAACATTGGACAATGTTTCTATGTTAAGGAACATGCTAGAAAATAATTGATGTGCACTTTTCAGAAATGTCATTGATGTGAAAGAGACAGAAATGCTGAGGAACCATTCTAAATTAATGGAGACCAAAGACACATGAAAACTAAATGTATAGTGCCAGGGGTCCTCAAACTATGGCCCTCGGGCCACATGCGGCCCGCCAAGGACATTTATCTGGCCCGCTGGGTGTTTTTGCCAACACTGCCTGTCCTGCTTAGCAGCCGACTCGTTCCAGGCCCACAGTGCGCATCTGTGGAATGTGCGCCGCACTCTCCAACGGCCCTCCAACGGTCTGAGGGACAGTGAACTAGTCCCCTATTTAAAAAGTTTGAGGACCCCTGGACTGCAGACCTTGTCCCAAAACATAATTGCTATAAGGACAGTATATCTATATCATAGATAATAGTATTATATCAATGTTGAATGGTTTTGAAAACTGTACTATGGTTATATAAGTGAATGTCTTTGTCCTTAACAAATACATACTGAAGTATTTAGTAAAGGGTAAGAGGTCCTCAACTTACTCTCAAATAATTTGAGGAAAAAAATGTGTATACACACATGTGTAAACACACAAAATCACATACACAGAAAAAAGCAAATGTAGCAAAATGTTAATAACTGGTGAATATGGGTAACAGGTATATGACAGTTCTTTGTACTATTTTTGCAACTTTTCAGTTTGAAAGTTTGAAATTATTCCAAAATTAAAAGATAAAAAAGTCTAATATTACTTTTAGATTGCATGACCCTACAACTTGTCTCAAAGCATGAGGTATCATACTATTTTGCATTGTATACCACTTAAGTTTCAAGAGAGGAAAAAAGCTAACAAATCATAAAGTTTTAACTTATTTATGCACAGAATAAGAATAATCAGAATAAGCTGAGTATTCTGGTGGAGGCTGACATGACTGGGCCAAAACCTGTTGTTCCCTTTTCTCCTAAGCACACGGCCAGACTATGTCTCCTAGCTCCCAATGCTGCTGTGGGTTGTATGAGAGTTCTGGCCAGGGCGATGTGGCCTCAAACACCCTCCCATGTGATCCTCCAGGCTCTCTCTTCTCTTGTGTGCTGACCATATATGAAGGATCCAGAAGAGGACCGTGAGGCCTAGGAGGAAGACGTTAATATAAGCAGCCTCATCCCTAAATCACTGTGGTGGGTGGAGCCTCAGCCACTGGCCTGCAATGGACTGTGATATGAACAAGAAATGAACCTTTATTGTGTCAAGACACCAGTGTTTGGGGAATATCTCTCATAGTAGTTAGCAACCTAATAAAGCTACCCAATTTATAACATAAATTAACAGAATGGTGACACTTTAGGAAAACATAGTAGGTGAGGATGGCATGTATTTGTTTTCAGAATATACTTTAGAATAACAGTTTTCAAAATGTGGTTAAGGGATTCTCAGTTCTCAAAGGGTAGTCTGGGGACCTCTGAGGGCTTCCAAGATCCTTTCAGGGACTCAGTGAGGTCAAAACCATTTCATGACAACACTAAGATGTTATTTGCTTTTTTAACTCTTATTCTCTCACAGTATTTGTGGATTTTTTTAGAGGTGACATGATGTGTCACAATAGACTTAGTGCATGAGCAGATAGGAAACCTGTCCTCTATTTAGTCAGACAATAAAGAGATTTGCAAAAATGTAAAATAATGCCACTCTTCATAAAGTTTTTTTTTTTTGCTTTGGAAAATATAGATATTTTGTGCTATAGTTTTTTTGTAGGTATTTATGCTACCATGTGTTTATTATTATTTCTAAATAATAAACATATTTCTAATTACTCAGTGTTAATTTCCAGTATGAGCGATACAACCTACATAAACAAAAGCTCTTTGGGAGTCTCGATATTTCCTAAGACCAAAGAGTTTATAACTGCTGTTTGAGGGTCCTCACTTGATTCTCATTTATTCAAGAGCACAGGTTCCAGAACATTGTAGGTGTTCATATATATTTGTTAAAGTAGTAAATTGTATAATGGTGATAACATCCATAGTTCAGAGTTGTGATAACTGACAGAAACAGTGCATGTGTGTGTTTTCAGCAGATTATCACTGCTCACAACTATTTGCTATTTCCCTCTCATGGAGATTTTATGCATTCTCCTGCCCCACTGGCTCTCAGCTTGGCTGTGTGAACTGAACTGGCCAAGGGATGTCAACAGAAGTGGCATGTGCCACACACAGATCTGAGGAGAAGCTTTGAACTCAATTGTGTGTTTCTACTCAGACTCTTGCTCTTCTGCTCTCACCTCATGAACAGCATGTCCCAGATAGGGGCTGTTTGTTCAATCCGGGTTCTGAAATGAGAAGACACAGAATAGACACATAGTTCACCTATAACTAAAGCAGAGCTGCAGCCTCCCTGTAGCTCTCAGGTAATGCGAGGCAGACACATATGAAATTTTGTAAGCCACCTTAGCAAACCTGACAAAAACAGATGTTCAATAAACCTAACCATTCTAATCAGGGTTACTGTTTAGCTGGAGGAGCACTAAAAACTGTAGCTTAGTCCTTGAATAGTGGCTGCACAGAGCAGAGCCTACACTAATTAATTAAGACAGTTTAGACAGTACCATTGAGATAACCTTAGGATTCCAGGTAAACGAAGTTCATGACCTAAGACAAGAGTGGTCGCAAAGTAAACCTGACTCTAATGAAAAATTTTGGATACCATTTACCCCTGGAATGCCATTAGAGGGGCTCAGGAATATCTGTATAAGTCACTGGCAGGTGACTGAGAAAAAAAGTGGTAAGGTGACTGTTAAGTGTGTATAATCAAGGAGCAGTGCAGTGGGTGTATCAGTCCATCTGCCTCCCTGTCCCATCCCCTTCCTAGAGAATCTGCTCTGGCTTATAATCTTTAAAGCTGAAACCAAAGATGGAGCAGCTAGCTTAAAACCAGTGATTGGCCAAGGATCAATTCTGATTACGCTTTCAAATTTAACTAGAAGATGCACAGACTGAATCTGGTCAGACAGTGATTGGAGTTGTAGGGTCATAGAAGGAAATATACTGGTAGCCATTATTGCCCCCATGCACAATGACAGGTAATTAGAGAAAGCTGGTCTGGAGGATGAAACAGAAGAACCAAGAAGACTTGCAAACAGAATGAGAGGTAAAGAGCAGCTGCCAGAGGGAGAGAGACTGTTGTGTCACCTCTCCTATGAGGCCTATACTGGCTTTTGCAGTTGGATTCCTTAAGATCTCTCCATGTTCTTCGAATACATATTTTTTTACTTGAGATAACTTAAATAGATTTCTGTCCCTAAAATCCAAATGATCATTAAAAGAAGTTGTTTTTAAAAAGGACAAACTAATTGGTTTTAATTAAAGTTGTCTTCGGGGAGTTTAATTACAGGCTGACAATCAGAGCTTTATCCAAGAGCCAACCGTGGTGTTCTATGGCTTTAGCACAGCCTTGAAAACATTTACTTGTATATATTCCTATCCTTTTGAGAAAATTCAAGAGAATTCATTTCTCATTCCCCGAATTCTTCTGCCTTTACTTGTTCTTTGATATAGTTACCATTCTGCCAGTAGAAGTGAGCCTGAGAGAAATGCATTTTATACATGGCAAAGCAAATTAAGGCCCAGTCACTAGTTTTCTAGGAACTGAGGGTTAAGAAGAAGAAAGCTTAGCACTCTCCTAATCCTGTTCACTCACTTTCTACTTTAATTCTTGTGTTATTCCATTATCTTTTTCTAATCAAGAACCACGCTGACAGTATATCAATACATTTCAGTACAAAACAATATAACAAGCACTACTGAGGACCCACCATGCATACAGAATTCCTTTAAGTGCTGTGGGGACTACATTGATGAATAAGACATAGCCCCTGCCCTCAAAGGAGTCATGTGTACAATTACGAGAACACTGAGGAAGCAGAGACTCACTATCACTGGAGGACGTGGAAAGTATTCATGGAGGTTATACATTTGAGTTTTGCCTTAAAGAATGATTACATTTTCAAAACATGGAGAGATGTGATTAGGTTGGATGAAAACTTGAGCCAAAGGCATGAAACGTTATGAGATGTGCAGTAATCAAGGTGGCTGGCTACAGCAAGGAAGAGGAGTGGAATCAGTTGTGAAGAGGTGTCTGAGATGAGGGTCACTAGGTACCCAGAAAAGCCTACGGTACCCAGTGACCACAGACTTTGTAGGGCATTTGAATGAAACTAGAGCTGCAGCAAATCCTAACAATTTTTTTCCATGAACCTAGCCTGCTTGAGACCAAAAAATCTAACACTTAAAATTCAAAGACTGATCATCTAAAAACTCAAAGCAGATATTAGAGTACCTTAAAACACAGAATTTAAATGTGATTGAAATGTACAATGCCAGCTTTATTTGACTATGCATTCTCATACAATTTTTAAGAGAAAGTTGAGCCGTATCAGTGGATTTCAACCTTTTCAGGGATCAAAAGTATCTCCTGTTCATATAAAACATATAAACATTTTCATCCCAAAATGTACATAAGATTGAAAAAAGGAAGGATGGATTGTTCTGATACTTCAACAGAGGTAAATCAAAAATGTTTAAAAAGCAATGGATTAGATTATTTTAAATGTTCTTTACAGCTAACTCTAAAATGTCATTTTTAAACATAAGTATTATTACTTTACTAGTTCAAAACCACTCATATCTTCAATCTTTCTCCCAAAAGAAGTATATATACCACACAACAAACTGAAACAGACTTAAGGGGAGTTTAACAATATAAGGAATTAGAAATTGATAAATGACTGAAATTAACATTTACTAATCATGCACTACATGCCAGTATATTAGGTCTCTGTAACAAATCTAAAGTCCACTTAACTTGTATTATAACAACTGGACAATGTCTTTTGCAAACAGGGCTTAGAAATTCAAAGTTCAATAATAGCCTCATTGGGATCCAAAAGCTTTGGCCCCTGAAGATCTCACAGCCTACTTGGAGGTGGAGAGTTGGTTTTGGAGATATCTAAATAATAAGACCATTATGTGATAAATGTCATAACAGACATATATAAGTGCTATTGAAAGATATGTTTGTTATTTACTACATATATACCATTCTATCAAAGTCATTTCTATGAATCCAAATGAAGATTCTAAAATATTTTTATATATAAATAAGAAACTCTACAATTTATAGAATACAATTACAAAAATCATAAACCACAGACATATCAGCACTCCCCATAAGGGTAATCCCCTTGTATTTATCACTGGGCAACTTCATCAAAACCAAATGACTTGGCCCCGGCCAGAAGATGGCGGATGAGAAACACCCCCAGACAGAGTGTCTCTGAAGAAAAGACAGATTCTAGCAGAAATTAGAAGAAAGAAGCAAGAAGACAAGCCTACATTGGATGAGGGTTGGAAGGAGGAGTACCTGAGACCACAGGAGACTCCAGGGAGGAGGTCGCGGGGGAGAACTGGAAGCTGGGACCCCTGGAGCAGCCCGGAGACCAGCGGGAAGGGTAGGTGGATCTGCCGTTTCCCCTCCCCTGCATCCCGGACTGCGGGAGGGCTCCCCAGCAAGCGGAGAGACCTGAGGACACGAGCCCAGCGACAACGGCCGCCAGTGAGCGGTAAGCCAGTAGCGGAGCGGCACCGGGCTCCCAACTCCCTCGGGGCACCTCCGTGTGCAGACCTGAGCCTCCAGGCGGGCGGCATATTGCCTCCTCCTCCCATCCCCCGACCCTACCCGCGGCTGCCCAGAGAGACAGAGAGACAATATAGCCACCAGCCGGAGGCACCTTCAGGGAACGGGACCTTCCCTTTTGGGGCCCTACAGCTGACTAAGGGGAACTCAGACTGTGAGCTCTCTGCCCGCCAGCCCACCCAGGTGCTGCTGGCACAGTGATCCCAGGGGAACGGGGAAGAGCCTGAGGTTGAGAGAAACAGACCCAGCTTGGGCTCCCTGTGGGTGAATTGGGACAGGCACGCATCTCCCTGGTAGGGATATAGTTTGAACTCTGGGGCCCAGAGGTCAGACCTGCAGACCACATCCCGTGCACCGAGGCCTCGCATTGCCCATGGCACAAAAGGGATATATACGTGAACAGCCTGCTGAGGTGTGCGTGCCTTCAGGGGCAGATCAGCGTCCTAGCGGGCAACTCTCCCACCAAAGGGAGGCCGTGCGCCAGCCCAGGTGGCGTTCCTGCGCAAGGAAACTCCCCGCCGACATCACAGCCAGAGGAGGCCTGGTGGCGTGTGGTCTGGCCTGCTGACAGAGGCCCAGGAGTAGCCGCGGAGTTGGGGACGGTGGAAGGAGGCCAGGCCCGCTCCAGACTGCGGGTCTCAGACAGCCCCAGCCCCACACGCAGACTCTCTGACTGAGCAGGGCCATTGCAGCCCCTCCCTGGCAGCTTTGCCTGGAAGCAGAGAACACAACTTTGACCCCTGTTGACGACATTGGTGGTGCCTGAGGGCAGGCTTACCCAACTCACCTCCGCCCAGACTCTCTCCTAGACCAGCCCTCACTGACAGGGAGAAAAGGACACACCTGGAAGTCCCAGGGCCCCACCCACCACCTGAGGCACTAGAGTTCTCTCTTCAGGAACAAGAGCTGATAACAGGACACAAAAACAACAGCATAGCCTGTTCCTCCAAGCAAGCGCCACCTACTGACAGGGAGAGCATCCTGCACACCCTTTTCACGACGTCTACTGACTCATTATACAGGGAGTGGTCGAATCTCACCCACAGACACCACCTACCGGCTCAGAAACTAAACAAGGCGTGTGAATACCCAAACAAAAACCTAAAGAAAAGAAACAACAACTGATCGACATGGGAAGAAATCAGCGAAGGAACTCAGGAAATATGAAGAACCAATCGGAAAACACACCCCC
>VSMD01055924.1:0-30035 GCA_008750895.1 Mirza zaza
GATACCCTGAGGGTCACTGATACATGATGATTTCAAAAGAGGGAGGCCAGAGTGTGCCAGAGGGGATGGAGTGCCTGGAAAATTCTTAGTACAGGGATGGGCTGAAAGGGATGTTTTTGTACAGGAAATAGATTCAGGAGGGATATGATAATGTCTTCAAAGATATTAAGGGCAATTATTTGGATGAGAAATTGACTTGTTCCTCATCCACATTGATTAATATGTGAGTTTGTCAAAGAGATATATTTTGGCTTATCATTAAAAAAATATTTCTAATAATCTTTGCCATCCAACAGAGAAATGAGCTGCCTTTGGATAAGTAGCCATACTCAGGCTGACTGATGGAACCCTTTTCGCTTGGGTTCGAGTATCAGATCTGAGATTGAGCTCGATGAATGACATCTTCTCTCCCCCTCCCCCTCTTTTGTATTCCCCTCCCCTCCCCATCTCTGTGGTCCTCTGATTTTATCTCAGAGGAAGAAAACGATGTGAACTTTTTCTAAGTGGGAGTCAAAATTCAGGCCCCTTTTCCTGTCAAGATTCGAACTGTCAATTAGACCCAAGATATTCACAACTCTTCTGAGAGATTAATGGGGGAGGCAAATGCCTCTCATTCCTCCAGGCTACCAAGGACCATGTGGTAACTGACCTCATCTGGACACCGAATGGCACCCCAGCCCCCCGAGGGTTCCTTCTCTCTGGTGCAGCCCCAGGTCAAGGCCGATCAATTTTGCTTTGAGGGGAGGAATGTGAGGCACGTCCTCCATGAAGGCCCAGAACAGATGTTATGTTGTTCTTTCGTGACTGCCTTTGCTAAGTGGCTTGTGAACTGAGCCCTTGGAAGTCAAGCCAGGCATGGCCAGGGAGGCTAATCACACAGAGGATCAGGCCCCTCTAGGACAAAGGGGGAAAGTCCAGTGGGTAAAACGGAAGGGGGGTGGCTGTCACAGGAGCTGGGGAGCATAGAGCAGTTTCAAAGCCAGAGAACCTAACAGGCCAAATAGTTTGACCCCTTCATTTTAGAGAGAAAGAAACAAAAGGGCAGAGAAACAGTGACTCCCTTTAAGTCATGCACAAAATCAACCATTAGGGCTGGAGTTAGGCTAAGGCAAGGAAGGCATTTGCACGACTCTGAGAGTGACCTCTCCTCAAAGTTTGTGCCCTAGGGACTTCACTCAGATCACCTAGTCTCAGACCCGAACCCTGCGCCACCCAGGCTGCAGGACACTAGCACACTCAGAAACCTTCGGAGTTCACTGTGGTCTGAATGTGTGTGTCCTGTTCCCACCGAAGTTCACATGTTGAGATCCTTATCCCCAATGCGATGGTATTAGCAGGTAGGTGGTGATGAGGTCACCAGAGCAGAGCCCTCATGAATGGGATCAGTGTCCTTATAAAAAATGGCCCTAGGGACCGCCTTTGCCCCTCCCACTGGGTGAAGATGCACAAAAGTCATCATCGATGAGAAATGGGCCTTTGCCAGACACTGAATCTGCCAGCACCTTGATCTTAGATTTTCTGGCTTCCAAAACTGTGAGATGTAAATATTTGTTGTTTATAAGCCACCCAATTTATGGTATTTTGTTATAGCAGCCTGAACTGACTAAGATAGAGGATTGATCCATGGAAGGCGCCATGTTTTCTAGCAGATGGTCCTGCCTCCATCGCAGCCAAGAAGGACTGTGCCTACAGGCGGACTGTGGGAAGTCCGGCTGGTGCTTGGAGAGGGTCTAGAGTGGGAAACTACCCAACTGGGGCCAGAGGGGATTTATTTAATGACAATCAGATTCTTTCTGGAAATTTGAATCATCAATAGGGTGAGAAAGTGTTCAGTAGCTGAGCATTCTTGCTCCTCAAATCTGGTTGCTTTCTTTGTTTTCTACCCATTCCTATGATGGAAAGGAAGAGACAGGTGACCAATCCAATGCCTCTCCCAATTTCTCTCTGTCACTAATGCTGCACTCTCAGGCTACTCACTGTTAGGATTCCTTCCCACCACAGCGAGGAGCACCTGCCTCTCCATTCATTCATTTAACAACGATGGAACACTTCTTGTTGCTGGACACAAAGGTGATTGACACTTGGTCCTTGATCTTAGGTGCTTACATCTTAGCAGGGGAGGCAGAGGCAAAAAATAGACAATTAAAATGATGGAGAAATACAACAGACATTGTTGAGGCACCAGGAAAAGCTACACATGCATCTGACAGACTGGGAATGAAAGTAAAGAAGGCGTCCTGAAGAAAGTATTGCCTGAATTGAGTTTTAAAGGGATGAGGATCTTGGATCTCATGCTGTAGGCCAGCTCTCACACACTGGCAGTCAATGCCAGGCACTCAGTGCCAGAACAAGCTTTATTTGGCCCATGGAGGGTTTTATAGAATTCTGAGTTTGGATGCCATTAGACAGCCAAGCTCTGCTTCACCACAATCCCCACTGCTCCCCATCACCTACCCATGGCCCTGGCATTCATTTCTGTTTCCTCTTACCTTCTATAGATTTTGAGGATGTGGTCTCTTCTCTGGAGAGTCTCTAAAGGGTTTTCAGCAGGTGAGGGGCATGATCAGTCTTGATACATGTCCCCTTGGTGATAGTGAAGAGGAGGTTTGGAGGTGTCCTCGGGGGGCACCTAGAAAAGTCCCTTTGAAGGCCATTGCAGTAATCCAGGTAAAAGAGGGCCTGTAATTGTGCCATGGAGGAGGGCAGAATAAGCCCCACCATCCACTCTTGTAGGCCTTTGAGGCCTAGGGAAATGTAGGAGAAGATGATGGTCCTAGAGCCAGGAATGCCCAGTACCACTTTAAATGACAGAATGTTGTGAGTATCTCGAAGGTACTGTGTGTGCACTATGCTCAGAGGCATAACATTCATCATCTCTCCTAATTATCCCAACAACTCAGTGCAGCTGCTACCGCCCCTGCCCCACCATTCTAGTAAGGTTGAAAGAGGTTAAGTAACTCCCATGAAGGCTCCTTGCTAAGTGGCTGGCCTGGAATTCAGACCTAGGGTTATGTAACTGTGAAGCTGGGGCTTTGTCCACTGTGATATACTTGTGTGAGTTTGTCTTGGTGTCATCAGAGCTGAGGTGCCCTCAGAGTAGCATTTTGG
This sequence comes from Mirza zaza, assembly GCA_008750895.1. Lineage (NCBI taxonomy): Eukaryota > Metazoa > Chordata > Mammalia > Primates > Cheirogaleidae > Mirza > Mirza zaza. Next base: position 3,109 of record VSMD01055924.1, read on the forward strand.
GGAGTGTGACCCAGCAAAGAATCAGCATGGACATTGGCAGCCACGTGACTGAGAGAAGAAGAACTAAGGGAAAATGACCCAAGAAGATAAGCTGAAAATGTAAGTTTGAAGCTTGTGTGTTTGGCTTGGTGTCTTAGTCCGTTTAGGCTGCTATAACAAAATGCCATAGACTGGGTGGCTTATAAACAACATAAATTCATTTCTTACAGTTCTGGAGGCTGGAAAGTCCAAGATCCAGGTGCCAGCAGATTTGGTGTCTGATAAGGGCTGTTTCTTGATTCACAGATTCACAGCTTCACTTTCTAACTGGGTCCTCACATGGTAGAAAGGTCTAGTTAGCTCTCCATCTGGGCCCTCTTTTATAAGTGCATTAAGCCCACCTTATGGGGCCTCCACCCTCATAATCTAATCACCTCAAAGGCCCCACTTCCTACTATCATTATCATGGGGGTTAGAATTTCAACATGAATTTTGGGAGACACAAACATACAGATGACAACACTTGGCAAAGCCCCTCTATTTGTTTGCTGGAAACCATAAAAAAATTCTAAGTTTGTTTGCACATGAGAGCACAAATACCAGAACAAGGTTGGGTGTTATTCTTCAGGGTCCATTGGCTATAAAATCTCTGTGACAGGAAAGCAGGCTGCAGAGGGTCCCACATGGGCTGGACTGGAAGCTCCTGTCCCCAGCTCTGCTCTCTCTGTTGCCCTCTACAAGCTTGGAAGAGAATTAGAAAATACCCCTATGCCCTAAACGTTATTTCCAGAAAGTTACACAGTATCTCTAAGTCAGTAGTTCTCAAAGTGTGGTTCCCCCAACATGTAGCATGTATATCACCTGGGAATTTGCTTGGCCAAATTCTCAGGCCCTACCCAGAACTCCTGAGTCAGTAAATAAGAGGCTGGGGTCCAGAAATCTGTGTTTCAACAAGCCCCCTTGGGGAGTCTGATGTGCACACTGGAGTTTTAGAACCCCTGTGATAAGATAGTGTGACAGCATAAACATTTATTGAATGCTTTAATGGATCTCATATACTTTCCTTGCAATGTCCTGTGCTTCCTCCAAATGAGTAAAGAATTTCTGCAAAGTCACTTAGGGTCCAACAGAATCCCAGGGGTGGCCAGTCAAAGAGTGGGCATGGCAGGTAGATTAGAACTCAAGTCCCATGATGACTTTTAAAAAGTAATTTTCATGTTGTTTGATCTGATCTCAGCTTCCATGACACATCTTCAGGGAAGGCTTCCTCAAGCTTCCTGGGCTAGGGTAGAAGCTCCTGTCACATTTTCCCAGAAGCACTCCAAGTTCTTTCTCTTCATGATAGTGCTCATCAACTGCCAAACAGTCACCTGTTTAGTCATCTGTCTCCCCTAATTCACCCTAAGACCAGTGAAGGGAGAAGACTGAGGATTTTTTGTTTGGCCTTGAATCCCTAGAATCTAGCAAAGGGACATTAAATAAATATGCAATCGTCAGTTGCATGCCAAGCTCACCTTTGCCTATAGGGTCTTGGCATGGTATTCATCCATGGCTTGTTCTATCTTCTCATTCCAACCTGAGCTGCTGGGGTCACCATCTTCTGACCCCCCAATCCAACTAGGACACTTATTCCCATTGGAAAGTCTATTGATTATTTTATCTTCTGACCCCAACGCCCCGGAGTGCAAGTTCCATAGTCAGAGACTGGTCTGTCTTGCTCAACTCCACCCTCACCACATGGGAGTCCCTCAGTGTATGCTTTTCAAATGATGCGTGACTTTTCCCTGACTCATGTATCCAAACGCCCATACGTCATCTAAGTATGATCATTTTAGAGATGGAGGAAAACAAACTCAAGAGAGGGGTGACTTGCCCAGGTCACACAGCTAGTGGGTAACAGGACAGTAGCCAGAATCTAGAGCTTCTGGCTTTCCAGCTGGTCTACTTTCCACCACATCCATTTCTTCTTCACTGGACTGTAAAGTTTCATATTATTTCCTGTAAGTAATGGGGAGCCATTGAATATCTGAAGCTTCAAAGAAGTGGCAGGATGGATTCTATTTTACTATGAGGTAAGTGCCTCCTTCCCTCCTCTTGCCATGTTGACTAGTCTTAATTCAAAGGCATCTGCTTTTCCATCTGGGGGTCAGAAAGTTACTGCCTCACACTGTAAATCCATCGTTGGCATTTCTTTGCAGCTGCGTTAGTTAACAGCTCTGAACTCACTAGTGCTGCGAAGATGTGGGAGAACTGGAGCCATCAGCGCAGCAGCCTGAGAAGGCCTGTGATAGCTGATGGCTGCACTAATGTACCTACTGCTGCTGGGGGAGGTGCAGGAATGATGAAGAGATGTCACTTCAGGAGACAACTGATTTATGAAGGCATGGAGGCAACATGAACTTCAAGACCCTGTATGAACTTCAAGTTTTACTCAATCAATCCAGAGCCTCAGAAACTTTAGAGAAAAGTAGCCCCTTTGCTGTAACTTCAGCTTAAAAGGAGAGCACCAATGTTTATTGAAACTTCTTTGATAATGACCCAAGAAGTAGTGGGTTGTTTAAACCAACTGTCCTACTTTTATAGGATGGAATATTATGCAGTTATTAATATTTGATTAAAAATAGGTAAATCTAACTGTATTCTTTTAAAAAATTGGTTAGAAAAACTAGGTTACAAAATGTAAAGTACCATATGAGCCCGTTTTAGACATGTATGGGTGAATAGATGGACAGATGGATGGATAGAAGGATTACAGATAGATATATAAGAAAATACATAGAGTAGACGGACAGAAAAATGGACAAGTCAGACACAAAAGAAAGACTAGAAAGACCTATGCCAACATGTTAACAGTGGTTATATCTAGAGGTGGGGATTAGGAGTAATTTTAAAAATTTCTTACTTTTATTTCCTGATTGTTTCCTAATAAACTTATGTTGCTTTTGTGTCAACAATTAATACCAATTAATACCAACAATTTTAATGTTCAGAGTCAAGAGCTCATCTTTTCCTCTTTTTCCTCTTTAGAAGCTGTTTATTCTTCCTGAATGAATGTTCATAATATCCATTCATTCATCTTCCCATCCACCCATCCATTCATCCATCCATCCCTGTCTCCCTCCCATCTGTCCATCCATCCATCTACCCCTCTGTCTATCTAACTATCCATCCATCCATCTCTCCATCCAGGAGAGAGAACCTATTTGGACTTCAGGATGGCAATTAAACAATCCCCCTGATACTTTTATTTCCACTTCATGTGCTTTTGTGACTCTGGGCTATTTTGTTGTTGTTCCTTTTCTGGTCCTTGGAGCCCTTTTCTACATTCCACCGTGCCACCCCTTGACCTCCTGGTCAGTTCCTACTCGTGCTCTAAGACCGTCTTCAGATCTCACCTTTCCCCCACTTTCCCTTAGTTGCTTTCATCCCCTCCCTCTGTTCCCTCCTCCCCTAAGGCCTAGGTTCTCCCATTGCACCTTGTACCTTACTCTGTTTGAAACTTCTCAATGTGTACAGTTATTATCTATGTACTTGCTGTCTCTTGACTAGACTAGTGTTTACTCATGCAGAGACTTTGTCTTCCGTCTCCACACCCAGGGCCTAATTGCCTAGTAAAAGCTAGTCTACTTCACCCACAAGCATGTTCTCGTCAGCCCAAAGGGAAGGTTGGCTAACAACCTTGATACCATTCACTAAGTCAACAGGCATTTACTAAGCATCTAGCTTATACCAAGGGCAGAGATTAACAAGACACGGTTTCTTCCTCCAGGGGCTCACAGCCAGGTGTGGGAGGCAGACATGGGCACATGAAAAAGAATCATAAACAGGTGGCCAGAGGATGTCAATGCCCTATCACGGGGTAGACAGTGGGTCCTCTCAGAGTTCAAGAGCCCCCTGCAGGCTGCGTGGACAGGGGAGAGACTTGCTGGGGGAGTTAGGGTTAGAGCAGGGACTTCAAAGAAGAGAAAGATTCAGACAAACTGAGGGAATGAGGGAGGAAATTTCATATAGGGGACACAGTGTGACAAAGGTACAGAGCTGATGGCTTCTGGTTTGTTATCAGTTTACAGACAGTGGGGTTGAAAAAGCATCAGACTTGGTGTCAGCCCTGGGGTTATGTCTAGCTGATATCGATTAGAAGCCCTGTCATTCCTCTGAACCTCAGTTTCCTCCCCTCATGAACTGGTTATTATATTACCTGCTTTATCTAACAGGGAAGTTGGGAGACTCTGATGAAACACGATATGCGGAAGCTCTTTGTAAATTGTAAAACAACACAGTTATGTAATTCAGAGAATAATTATAATGAGCAATATGGCTAGAGGAAGAGTCTATAAGGGAAGGGGAATGCAGAGGTCTGTTGGAATATTTAGGACAGATTTGGGGAAGGCCTTAAAGATTCTGAATCTGATTTTCCACTTGGTTCTCATGATCCCTGGTATTGTTTATGCTGTGAATTCAGTTATCTAACCCCTCAACCCTGGCCTGGAATAGGTCCTCCACACCCATGCCCTAATATCCCGCTTACTAGTAAGACAGCATTTTAATTTCTGTTAACACACCTGTCTTCCCACTCAGGTTAGGGGTTCATTGAAAGCAGGCACTTGCCCTTTTCATTGTGTGGCCTCATTTCCTGGCACGCTGTCTGGCACATGTCTGTGTTCAGCAGGTGTGTGTCATTGGTAACTGTCCTGGTGGCTACTATCCACGGAGTGCTAACCAGTTGGCAGTGATTTTGCCAGGCACTTATGAATTTGCTCATCCTCCCAATAGCCCTGTAAAGTAGGTCTTGTTCCCATTTTACACATAGAAAAAGTGAGTATTAGAAGGCAAAATAACTCAGCTAGGTTCACCCAACCCATAAGCATTAGAGCTAGCATTTAAACTGAGGTAGCTAGGATTTAGAGTGCTACACTTCCCTCATGAATTCATCTACTCACTCACTCGACCAATGATGATCTCATGCCTACCACGTGCCAACCACATCCCAGGAGCTAGTACAGGCTGAGGGAATGTGTCTAGAAGAAGTGAGAAGCAGGATGGCAGATAACCCCATGCTAGGTGAAAATGTTAAACAGATGTGTCCAAGGTATAGAGCATCCCAGAGGCGTGGACAGCTCGATCATGGATGGGCATGGAGGGAGGCCTCCAAGAGATGGGAGAGGGGTCCGAGGGCATTCTGTCTAAACAGAAGGAAGGACAAATTCGATGACACCAAGGTGGATGCAGCAAGTCTAGTCCAGGTGTTGCAGTAAGTCTTCCTGACTCAACCATGTGCTTCTTGAGGGTGGAAACCACAACTTAAACATACCCATTTTCCTAACCCTACCCAGGACCCGGCACTGGGCAGTCAGTGAAAGTTGGGTGAATGGATGATATTGTTTTCTACATTTTAAAAAAAGAGAGCAAATTTCAAAAGGACACTGGAAAGCTGAATGGGAAGATGACTCCCACTGGCAAGGGGTAGCCAAGGAGGACCAGAAGGAAATGAATTCACATGTTTATCAAGAACATCTTTGCTCAGCTCAGAATATCCCCAGGCCCCCATTGCATACCTGCTCTCCTGTTAACAAAACGCAAAACAAGCCCTGTCTAAGGTACCATGGCTTCTGCAAGTTGCTAGGATACCAATCTGTTTACCCACAACCACAGACATCTGGCTCAGGAACAGCCCCCTTCGCCCTCACATGAGGCCTGCCACTAGATCACGGGGATTCAATCAACACGTGCTCCTGAGGGGCTTTGAATCAGCCAGGGACCTGACGATTGCTTGGAGGTGCCACAGCTGCAGTTTTTCTCCAGGTTTTGCTATAACAGGCTCTTTTTGTTGTTAAGTTGATTTGCTTTGACCACTTTTGGGGTTTCAGATTCAGTTGTGATTTGCACCTGCTTTTCTTGAACCTAAAAAAACATATGAGGGAGGGAAAGGAGTCATGTTTTTCTACAGTCCCTGGGCTTCCAGCATGCGGATGTTCTGGGTCTAGATGCCTTCAGGGAAAAGAGGACATTTGGTTTTGGGGGCTCTTTAGGTGAATGTGCAAGAAATATCACCTAGCACAGGTTGGTATCCTGGCTCTAGGGCCACAAACTAGAAGGCACCACCTCTGCAGTGATTTTGGCCAGGGGGAGAAAGGGTGAGACTATCTTTTGTCAAACTATGGGGCACAAGGCTGATTTATGGCCTATACCAGGGCCAGGTACTTGGCTTCTCCACGCCTCAAACAAATCAACTGGACTGCATCAGGGGAATCAAAATGGACTCAGTCTCTCTTTTTTTTAAACTCTTCCAAATTAGTACACTCTCAAAACAAAACAAAATTCTACCATCCCAATTCTGTTCTTATTTTAAAGAGCTGCAATCTTCTCTCGGCATCACCATCACCCAGTGCGTCTCTTCATGGGGACCCCAGGACTATGAAGGCAGCACAGGATCCTACCTATCATGGTGGAACGATAACTCAGGAATGTGCCCCAGCCCACGCTCCCATAGAGACTAGAAGAAAAGAATCTTCTCTTTGGCTGAAGTTATTATTTCAATGGGTAAATGATCCACTGTTTAATTATTGGTAGCAAGAGTAGCTTCCTATCAACACTTCTGAAGCTCTATTTTGGGATGATGACTACAAAAATGTAATTGCCTCATAGCCCATAACCTTTACAATAGCTCAAGATTTTTTTTCCCCCTGGTAACTTTAGTGACATAATTGCCAACTAATTCAACCTGGAAGACTCATTGGCAAAACTGCATGTTCCGTGATACATTATTAAAATCTTTTCTTGTGAACAACTGGCAATCTCTGCTTTGAAAAGTGTTCAGGTCTCAATCATTCTGACTCTATTCAGTGATATTTGCTAGCTTTTTCCAAAGCTTCCTTTGCCAAAGAGAGTGCCATAAGAAGACCACCTGTGTGGAGGAGTCCTGTGGTCTAACTCTGGGATTGGTTTTAGCCATGAGGCTGCACAGAATCAAATGAAGAGTTCACTGGTAGAAATCATGAAGGTCTATATAGTCTGAATATCTGTATTCTTCTGACACTCCAATTTTTTTGTTGTTGTTTTAATTTTTTTTTTTTTTTTGAGACAGAGTCTCACTTTGTTGCCCAGGCTAGAGTGAGTGCCGTTGTGTCAGCCTAGCTCACAGCAACCTCAAACTCCTGGGCTCAAGCGATCCTCCTGCCTCAGCCTCCCAAGTAGCTGGGACTACAGGCACTCGCCACCATGCCTGAGTAATTTTTCTGTGTATATATATATTTTAGTTGGTCAATTAATTTCTTTCTATTTTTAGTAGAGATGGGGTCTCACTCAGGCTGGTTTTGAACTTCTGATCTTGAGCGATCCGTCTGCCTCGGCCTCCCAGAGTACTAAGATTACAGTCGTGAGCCACCGCGCCCAGCCGACACTCCAATTTTGATGTCTATATAATTTTATTTTTCTGAACTTCCTGATTTTTGTTTTGTATTTTGATTTTAACATTTTAAAATATTATAAATAAATAAACTTATGGCTTTTTTTAACCATCACTACTGACCCCTCCAGCCCCCTTTCATCACCAGAGCCTAAAGTGAGCTCTTTTATGTCTTTACCACGTGTTGAATTTAGGACACAATCCCTGACCTCAAAGTGGTCCCAAAGAAAGGGCCTGTGGAAGCCATTTCTGCACTTCAGCTTTCCCAGGGTAAACTGGAGAAATAATATACGCTCATATGAACTCAGGCGTGTTGAAGACACCTTTGTCAATTCTGACGTGCTATAGAAATGTCTGTTAATTGTGTAAGTATGACAGCCCACAGAGAAAATCCAAAATCCTTTATAATTGGTCATCTGCTATGTTCCAGACATTGCTTCCATTACAAGAACTCTCTACTCCAGCCCAGTTAGGGTCTTCGCAGGAGTGGACAAGTCTTCTACACTGCCGCCTCTGCCCACCTCTGCCCCTCCTTATTCTCCCTACTCCAAGTCTCTCTCTCTCCTTGTATGTATTCACTCATTCGATCACTTATTCCTTCTTTTATTAATATCTGCATCTATATATCTACATCCACATCCACATCCAACATCCACATCCACTTTATCGAGCTGGTGGCATTTATTTTCCATTATCGGGAGTAGAAGTCTAAGAACTGCTGCCCACTGCTTCTTGGTATTAGAATCGCTAAGAAAAACAACAACACGGCCAAGCACTGAACAGAACAAAGCTTTACTCACACAGAGAAGTGACAGAGCATGATCAGCTTTGGTAGTAGGCACGGGTACCCCCTGGCCAGAGGGGCCATTGGCTCACATGCACACACCCTTCTTGTGCTGCAGCAGAAGGATCCACCCCCTCCCCACAAGGTACAGATGTGGTAGTGGAGTTGGCCAGGTGCTGTATGCTGCACGTGCTTCAGAAGAGCAAAGGGGTACACACTGCGTCTGAAATAGGGAAAGATCTTTCCGCACAGAGTGACAAGCCCAGCACCCGCTGAGAACTCTTAAGTTCTCAGTAAGGAAGTGTCCCAGGGCCAAGACCCATTCTTATATGGTGGATGGAGCAAGGGTGGAAAGATAGCATCTATGAGGATGCCTTTTCCAGCACACATCCATGTCCTCATCTGCATCCATATCCGTATCCATATTTATAGCCATATTCATATTCATGTATGTATCTGTGTCCATAGCTACATCATCTCCCAGGCACTTGTTTTCAGTTCTATCATTTCCCTGGTCTTGATTCATTTATTTTTAGTGTGTTTTTTTTTCCTTGTGTATTAGATCATGAGCTCCTTAGAGATAGCAGCACCTCACATTAGCACATAGTAGTTCCCCAAGGTTTCCCAAGGCTGTTGGGGAAAGATAACACCTATGGAACACCTCCCCTGTGTCAGACTTGCTCTAGGCAGCTCAGACGCATCATCTCATTTAACCCTGGTCGCTTTCTCACTGTGTCTCTACTCAACTTGCCTGTGTTTAATGCCTTAAAGGAAAAATCTTGTTCAACCTCTGACCTTTGCACTGGCTGTCCCTTTGCACACTCTTCCCATGGCCTCCAATCCCCCTACGATTGGCATTTTCTTTTTATTCTTATTTACATTCAAAAGTCATCTCCTCTAACAGTCCCACCCTGACCCCCTCACCCAGGGACCCAACCTAATTCCCCCACAAAGTTGTTCTATGGTCCAGGGTCCACTTTCATTCTCCCCATAGCACTTGTCAATACCTGAAAATAGCTTGCTAATTCATTTATTCACTGCTTTAGTGTCTGTCTTCTCCAGCCCCTTCCCCAACTAAAATATAAGCATCCTGAGGGCAGGAGTTTGTCTGTCTTGTATGAGCCTGGATTTACAGCTTAGAATAGCATCTCACACACAGTAGGTGCTCAAGTATTATCTAAGGAGAGAATAACCTCAAGCAGAGGGTGTTCCTCTACCAATTTTAGAGATGAGGACTCTAAGGTTCATGGGGATGGAGCGACAGGCCTCAAGTCAGCAACTAGTCAGTGGCAGACCTGTGACCCAAAGCCCGGTCGGTCTCTTGCACAACAGGGCACTGCCACTCACCAAGCACGGGGGGTGCATCGATGGAAACATGACACTGCTGCCTTGGCCAGACCTTCCGATGTTCCCTTTGTTCTCTCATCTATTTTGAAATTGTAGAGAAACAGGCACATGGGTCTCTAATTTCAGAAAGTTTTATTCACCAGCATAATAATAAAAATAACAGTTTCCACGTATGTTAAGCACTTCGTATACACTTGATCCCCACAACAACCTTATTAGGAGAGTCATTTAACCCTTACTATACACATGAGGAAAACAAAACTCAGGAAGATGAAATACCTTACCTAAGATTGGTGGTATTAAGACTAGAATCAAAAGAAACAAGCATGGTCATCTCTTTGCCTCCAAAGCTCGTGTTCCCGACTGCCATGCTGGACTGAGCACTGCCTAAGCCGCAGGCTCTGAGCTGGGTGCCAAGGATACAGAGACTCATTCCCTGACCCCAGCAAGCTCACACTCTAGAAAAGGGAGACCTGATTGGGACAAGAAAGGAACCAGGCACAGGGCGGGGAGGTGGGGGAAAGAAGGCTGTGGAAATGCTGGGCTCCTGCAGCCCCGAATGGGGTAAATATGAACGTGCCTGACTCTCCAGTTCTCCAGTGTACACCCGAGCCGCAGAGGGAGGAGAGCCCCTGGGAGATTCCACTTTGGTGCTGAGGCCAGCAGGAGGGAGCCTGCTCAGGTGGGGCCTGGCCAAGTATACAGATGCCCTGGAGTGTGGCTAGGGGAAAGGAGGAGGCCAACTCCGGACAGCAGGGTGACTAATGCGGTCCCTAACCCAGTGACTTACTTTCCCTCCCAGCCTCGAGCCCGCTGCTCTGACTCATGGCCCCTCGGCTGCAGGAAACCCACTAGAACCTATTTTCTGCCTGGGTCACTTGATTTCGGTTTCATTTTCTAGTGCGGAGTACGATTGTGTTGTTTATAAAACTTACAAATTTCCTTGAAATTTTCAAAGTTTCCTCCAGAATGAAAAAGAAGTAATCTTGTGACAATGCAATCACCTTGGTGAATGTTCTAGAGCTGACCAGAGGGACAAGGGCTTCCTGATCAGAATGAGTTCTTGTTGGCCTAGGAAGCCAACAGTCCCTGTATTTGAAAAAAATTGTTCTAGCAAATCAGGGTTCTAGCAAGAAACAAAAGGCACACGCAAACTGGGTTACTTATAGAGAATTTAGTAAAAAGCCCACTGACTTAGGTGCACAGGAAACCCTGGGGCTTGCAGCAGTGGGGGTCATTGTGATCCCTACCTCTTAAAAGGCAAGAAGAAGGGGCAGTTCCTGGACCTAAAAGAGGGTAGTTGTAGGAAGAGGGCCGCAGACAAGAGGCTACCTTTGGTAGAGAAAAGCAGCCCAGCCCCAGCAAAGCCCCAGTAGCAGGGAACCAGGGAGGCAGGGAGGGCAGAGTCCCCACGTTCACTCCACTCCACTCCCTGCATCTCTACTGACGCTCCCACAGGCTGGGCTACTTGGACGCTGGCAGGCAAAGGAGCCTGTTGATTGGCCCATGTCCGCCCCCTGGGGCACAGAGGGGTACAGAGGGCGGGAGTGATCTGGAGGAGCATGGAAACACAATGGCTGCTTGGTAGTAACTGCATGAAGAGCAATGATTTTGGTCAACTGCCATCTACTACTTTGTGAACTAGCTCTACAAGCCCACAAGGTAGGCGGTATCCTGGGCCTCTAAAACTGGGGGTTAAAGAGGTTAAATAATAGCTGGTAAACGGAGGAGTATGAACTTAAACCCAGGTGGCCCCAATCACAGTTCCAGGGCTGGTTTTCTCCTGGGCCACCCCATCTTACCACAGTGAAAATTGCGGAGGGAAAAACCGAGACATGGCCTGGGGGAAGAGAGGAAATATTTCGATAAGCATGGTTGGCATAAATGAGAACAAATAAACACTCTCTGTTTAAAAGATGCTAAAGTATAAGGAGGGGAGAGAGAGAGGAAGAGAAGGAGAAAGAAGAGCAGTGAGAAGGAGAGCGTGAGCACCCACTGGGCATAGGCTACGGGCCAAACGTCCAATTACGGCTGGTAAGGCCCTCACGATCCGTGCCCTGCTGTCATCTTTCCAGCCCCCATGGGGTACTGTGTCCCAGCCAAGCCAAACTCCACTTGCTTCTCTAAACAGCCCTCAGGTCCTTGCTCATGCTGCTGCTTCTGCCTGGAACACTTCGCCCTGCCTTCTATCCACCCATCTCAAACCTCATTTGGCAGTCCTAGTTTTGGCTTTTCTTTCATCTTTCTTCCTCTCTCCCTCCCTCCCTCTTTCCTTCCGCCAGCAGATATTTCTCGGGCACCTAGTAGGCACAGGCACAGTGGTAAGTGTTGCTGACGCGGGTCAGCACTGGTTTGTGCCCTCATGGAGTTTCCATGAGGGAACCTTCCCTCTCTCCGTGCCCAAGTGTAGAGTGGGGGCTTCTCCCTTGTGTTTTCACAGCAGCCTGGGCTTATCCTATTACAGCCTCTCTTACTCTGTCCTTTAGCCCCTCGTGATGTGCCTGTCTCCTCTCTTAGACTCCTTGATGGTGGGACTACATCTGTCTCTCAGGCTATTAGATTCACATCGCTGCTGCAACAAATTACCACAACTTAGTGGCTTAAAGCAACACGAATTAATCACCTGTGGTTCCAAAGGCAGGAAACCTGGAACAGGTCTCACTGGGCTAAAATCCAGTTGCTGGGAGGCTGCATTCCTTTCTGGAGGCTCTAGGGAAGGATCCATGTTCTTACCATTTCCACTAGAGACTGCCTGCATGCCCTGGCCAACGGCCCCTTCCTTCATCTTCAGAATCAGCAAAGGCTGGTGGACCTTTCTCACATGGTGTCACTCTGACACCGACTCTTCTGCTCCCTCTTCCACCTTGTACGGGCACTTGTGATGACATTGGACCCACCCAGGTAAACCAGGATGATATTCCTATGTTGAAGACAGCTGATTAGCAACCCTAATTCCCTTTTGCTATGTAACATACTTGCAGGCTCCAGGAATTAGGACTGGACGTCTTTGGGGAGCCGTTATTCTGCCTTCTACACTGTGTAACCCTACCTCAAGGGGGAAATATAAACATGAACTAGGCAGAGTGCAATTCAAGTTGTGAAATATTTGGTTTTCTTTTCATGTGGATACTCGTGCTTCAGAGACCTGGATTTCTACACTCTATCCTCCCATGTGCTGGTGACCACACTGGGAGTGAAGCAGCATTTCTAGAAGGGCCTGCTGAGCCAGCGTGCCACTCAGACACACTCAGGGCTGCCGTCAATCAAAGCATCGTCTCCTATTTCCCTGTGAGGGTAACAGCCTCCGACATGGAGTCCTGTTCAAATCACCAACCCATTCCCTACTTACCTAATCTCACAAACTCAAGAGCAGCAGAGCCTGGCAGAGGCCTTGGGCCCCATCTAGCCTACGCCCTTCATTTTACAGACGGGATAGGGCCCACGGAGTGGGGGACTTGAACAGGTTCAGACAACCAACTGAGCAGGATGAGGGCAGGGAACCCTGTTGCATTTCAGATCTTTATGATGTGACTGTCATTTCCTTGAGGGCAGGGACTTTGCTTCACATGCTCCTATAATACTAGGTTTCTTTAGGGTCCTCTGTTGCCCGGGGCCTCATGTCTCTAAGAGATAAGACTCAGAGATGGTGCTTCTAGATACAGCTTCTTTATTCTAAGAGAAGCTGCTACACAGAACCTCTGTCAGATTTCTCCCCCAGGGAGCTGGACTGGACGATCTCAAAATCTCAAGGAATTTTTTTCAGCTCCTTCCCTTAAAGCTTAGGCCAAAGCCAGGCCAAAACTGTAGGTCCTTGCACAGTGTTCCCTGGTCCTGTCCTGACCACCTCAGCCTTCCCAAGCAAACATTCCTCACTGACATGTTCATGCAACAATATTTGGAGTCCCCGCTGAGTGCGGCCACGATGCTGGACGTCAGGTACACTGTGGTGAACAGATACGGCTCCCTGCCCTCAAGGGGCTTATAATCCTAGAGCTTCCCGCTTACACCCAACACAGGTCAGTCCCAAAGCTGTTTCACTTTTAGCCAAGAGAAGAGAGAGAGAGATGGACACCTGCAGCAGAGTGAGAGTGAGGTGGGCAGGGAGAAAAGAGATCATGAGAGCAAGAAACAGGCAGTCAGAAGCACACAGACGTCCAGAGGGAGATGACAGGGTGAAAGCCCTAGCTGTGGTTGCATGTGCCATGTTGATTTTGTGGGATGTAGCTGTGTGTTCTACACTCCAACAAGGATGAAGCACTGCAGGCATTCTGTAAATGGTCACACCCTTCCCTCGCAAGACTGAGAACAGAAACCATTCACTTATTCTCCTTCATTCAACCAGTATTTACTGAGCACCTACTCTGCGCTGGACACTGCCTGGGGGCATGCCGGCATCCCTGACCTTGACCCGGGGCTTCACGCAGCAGGTACTCACAATGCTGCACCATGAACAGAGCAGGCATGCTGACCCTATTGTACAGACAGGGCTGGCAGGCCCTGAAGGGCACATCCCACACTGAGTCAAGAGCTCTTGTGAGACAAGGATGCAGATTATTTCATCTTCATATCCTTAGCACCTCCCTCCAATTCCTGGTACATACCAGGTTCTCGAAAGAGTGAGTTGAATGAATGATTAAGGTGCTAGAATTTAGATCTCTCAGATACTAGAATCCTTACCGTCTCATCAAGTCTCAGCAGAGGGATTGCTGCCCTCCATCCCATAGCTTCTTTGCCGTGCTGTTCCTGCATGAAACACGTGCCAGTGGGCAAAAGTGGGGTCATCTAGGAGGCACAGTGGGACTTCCACATGTGCAAAAGAAGCCGGGTCAGGTAGGACCAGAGTTAGGGGAGGGGCCTGAGCTGGGCTGGCCCCAATTAAATTCCTCATGTCAGAAGACACATGGCAAATTTAGGCTGGTACCCACGTGGATCTAGGGGGGTTGAGGTACATGGCAGCAGGAGATTCCAGACAAGGTGCTGTCCCTGACGTTAGGTAAGATCCAAGATAATCGAAGGGGGGGCCTCTGAGGGGACACGATTTGCTGCTATGACAGCAGCTCCTGCCCAGTTCCATTCAGTGTCCTCAGTCACTCCTAGACCTGGGCCACCGCTCTGTCTTCCAAGCAGTGCCGGAAACCGTGTTTTCTCCCTCATCACCACAAGTACATCCCCAAATCTGTCCCCCTTGACACGGGCACAGTAAGACTTGCTATACCCATCGCCAGTCCCCCCCGCCAGACCAGACTCTGTCCTAGTTGCGTGTCTATCAAGGTAGGAACATCCCAGATCCTGCCCTCCAGGGTCTCACAGTCCAGGGAGAGGCACAGGTGGGAGACGGGCAGGTGCAGATCTGTGCAAGCTGCTTCAGAAACACCAAGGGGGGCGGTGCTCTGCTTAGGGGCATCTGGGAAGGCTGCACAGAGGGGCCAGTGTTTGAATCGGGCCTTTAAGGTTAAGGAGGATTTTTCCAGCTAGAGTGGGTGCAGAAGAGCCCCCCCAAGTCAGAGGCCAGCACAAAGTGTAGAAGAGCATGGCGAGTATTTGGGGTCATGGCCAGCCATGGGGACGTGGGTGTTGAGTGGCAGAACAAGCTGGGGATTGGCCCAGGGAGGGCTCTGAGTGCCCCGTTGGACCAGCTTGTGTGGGGCTGGAGGGACAGAGGTGATTTCCAAGCAGAGAAGTAACGACCCTGGGGTGAGAACACTGCCATGGCTCCGGAGGAGGTTTGTTCGCTGGAGGCTGGGGAGAGAGGCAGGGATAGGAACACGAAGGCTGTAGCACCAGCCAGGAGAGAAGCAGGAAGAGACTGGGTGAGGCTCGTGGCTGTGTGGAAGGAGATAAGTAGACAAATTCAAGAGCTACTGGCAGGTAGAATGAACAGAACTCAAGGCCTGATCCAATAAGAGAGCACAGAGTTGGGATGACTCCGGGCTTCCTGCAAAGGCTTCAGTGGGTGACCATGCCCCTCATCCAGAGGGGGAATTGGGGGCAAGGAAAGATTGGGAAGAAGATAAAAAATTCCATTTGGACAGGTTGGGTTTGAGGCTCCCATCAGACACGCAGTGAGATGCTACGGCAGCCTAGACTCGAGGACTGAGCTCCCAGAGCCAGAGGCTGTGGAGCTACCTGGGGTGGATGGGGGCAGCGGCTGTGCAGAAACCAGCCAGGCACGGGGAGTGGTATTAGGATGAGAGAGGCAAACCCACCATCCTTTCAAGCCTCAGTTTCTCCATAACGCAGGACTGCTGTTATTTGAAAGATTCTTCAGTCTTCAAACTGAAAATGCAAACATCAAGATTAGGTCCACACCTTTTGGTTAGAACAAACATTTACCTATCCAGTAATTCAAGATTTTGCTAGAGTATATTAACCTTAGATTTTTAAAACCCTTATTTCTTAAAAATGTGCCAAATTTCCGTCTGTGCTTGGAGGCAGAAAGATCCCAACCTAAAATGAAACTCAGTCGTCAATACAGCCTTTTGCTCAGCTGGGTCTTACATACGATATTGCCAGAGGCTCCTGGTACAAGATTAGCAGATTTTCCCCATTTTTTTTTTTTTTTTACTGATTTACATATTCCCCACCACCACCATGGAGAAAAGGAAGGTTTCAGGATTTTCAAATTTCCTTCTGCCAGGCTACACAATAAGAAAAGGCAACATGGCCCCCAGTCACCTCCCATGTGCCTGGGAGAAAATGTTTACGGTACAATTTAGCCTGAAGCTAATCCTCCATCAGCATTTTTATAAACCTCAGAGAAAGAAGAAGAAACAAAAGCTGTCGAAATGTGAAAATAATTAGAGAAGAGACTTTCCCAGGGAACAAATATGGCCCACACTGTACGGAGGGAAGAACAAACAAACTTTGGGGAGGTTATGGAGTTGTAAAATCCTTGTTTATTTCTGAAGAAAGAAATAAAGTTGGAAAAAAGCCACCGGGTCTGCACACTAATAAATCGAGTTCCAGGGGTTGGGGAAGGAGGAGTTGGACCATAAATTCAGAGTCAAAAACAAAGCCACATTCCAGCAGTCCCTGGTGGCGTGTGAACCTGTGCCGTTTGATTTCTGGAGGCATCTGGCGCCTGCCCAGTGTCACTGTCCTCACAGAGTCAGAGCGCCCTGGGCGCTCCTCAGAGTGGCCATCCCGTCAGGAAAGCATTTGGTTTGGGTTAAGATTCCTGAAATCAACGCTTAGAGTTGTCTGATTTTTGAAAAGAAGCTCAAAGAAAAAAAAAATCAAAACATCTTAGTTCCCTCTTCGTCTCAAGCTGAACTTTCCGCAGCAGTTTCAGCGCTGACAGAAACCGCAAGGAGCTCAGTGAGGCGCAGCCAGGGCGGGCCCAGGAAGGCCCTGGAGGAAATTCCCACAGCCTAGTACCTAGGGAGGGGAGCTCCCTAGGCCTCTTCCCGCCCTAGGCTCTGAGTAAATTTGCCTGTGAAAGGTCACAACTGACTGGCCTCTTGGCTGAGGGAGTTTTCCTCAGGCTAACACCTCAGGTTTCTGGGAGAGACCGGGACTGTTTCCTGAGAAGTCAATCGATCTCCAGGAAACAAGATGGAGAGCAACAGAAAACCCTGGGCCTTATTAAAATGGGCAGGAGGGTCAAGCACCAGGCTGTCGTTTTCACGAGTGGTGAATAGCCCAATAATGTTCATTGTCTCAACTCTTCTGACTTTTTTTTTTCTTTCTCTTTTTAAATGGAAATTTGAGCAAGGGAATTTAAGTCATTGAATATTGACTAAGTGCCTACTGCCTGTCTAGGCCACCTATGTCAGCCCTTTAAAAGCATTGTCTTATATAATTCACATAACAGTTCTATGAGGTAAATACCATCATCATTTCACATCACAGACAAGACTCGGGGACTCTAGAGTCTACACAATTAGCCAGTACACAGTGGGAATGAGATACAATCTCAACACTCTCTCTCACTAAGCTCCACTGTTGCAGTAACACAAGGTTCCTGCCTATGGAAGCTAACGAAACTGGTTCAAGAATAGAGGAGATGAAATTTTTCTACAGTTAATTACTTCATTAAGAACTGGGTAACAATAATAACAAATAATATTAATAATAGTGCTGAGAAACTACCAATTATTAAGCATGGACTATGCCCAGGCTGAATACTTTCTCTGTGTTATTTCAACCATTCTACAGAAGCACGCTTTGAGGAAGGTGGCATCCTCCGTTTTACAGATGAGGTCTCTGAGTCAGAGATAAGGCGAGAATCTTCCAGAAGGTCACCCAGCCAGGAAGTGGCAGAGCCACCTCAGGGTGTCAGCTAGCTTCTAGCAGTGGCTCAAAGATGGGTGTAGGATCTTGCAGTCTTGGTGGTCTCTGCAGAAGAGTATCACCTATAGGCAGAATATTTTCTTTTTGAACTTGAAATGAGTACATGTATAATTTTGTGCTATAACAGATGTTATCTTAACAGATTTCTGGTCTGGGCAAAAACCAAAAGCCTAAATGAAAGTATTAGGGCGACAGTATGAGAGCATAATGTAAAATGAAAGCACCTCTGTCTTTGACTCCCTCCTCTCCCAGTGATTGAGGAAAGGGCTCCTGTTGAATGTCATCAGTAGGTCGCATCAGTTCAGCTCTTGTGTTCCATGAAAGGAGAGTTAGAACCCAGCTCCACCACTCAGCCATATTTTGTCATTCTTTAATATTAATATAATAGCAGCTGCCCTTTATTGAGCCTTTCCATGTGACAGGTGGGTTACTATCTTATTCTACGGATGAGGAAATTCTGGCTCAAAGAAGTGAAGCGACTTGCCCAAGCTGCGATAGCCAGATGGTGACATTCCAGGGACAAGCACCCCCATCTTTCAAGGTTTTCTCTAGGATTTTCTCCCGCTTTAATTCCACACTTCATTCTTACTTTTTATTTCTGTTAGTTCATTCCTTCACTGGCTCTATTAGTTTCCTATTGATGCTGTAACAAATGACCACAAGCATGGTGGCTTATAGCATCACACATTTGTTCTTTTGTAGCAAAATCAGTATCACTGGGCTGAAATCAAGGAGACTCTGGGAGAGGCTTCACTTCCTTGTGTTTTGCAGTGTCTAGAGATGCAGTCCTCATATCCCTTGCCTCATGGCACCCTGCTCCATCTTCATAGCCAGCAATGTTGCATCCTCTCTCTGATTTTGCTTCCACGGCTGTCCTCTCTCCTGTAGGGGTCAAACTCCCTCTCTGCTTCCTTCCACGCGTCGCCTTCTCTTCTGTCTGTGTGAAACCTCCCTCGGCCTCTCTCTCACAGGGACACTTGTGATGGCATTTAGGGCCATCTGGACCATCCAAAATAATCTCAACTCCAGTTCCTTGACTTAATCACATGTTTTTCCATGTGAGGTAATATTCGCAGCTTCCAGGGCTCAGCACCTGATACCTTTGGGGGGCATTTTGCAGCCCACCACACTTGCTTCCCCTCTGAAAATTGCACTTTGCATTACTTTTCTGGGAGTGGAAGTTGGTTGGGCTTGGATCATCCACACTCTCTTGCTTGGTCTGCTTGGTGACCTTGAACACTGTGCATTCACCTGTTTCTTCCCCGTTACTCAACTCTGGGTGCCAGTTGCCTTGTTAGAGCATCCAGTCCATGTGCTCCCTTATGTAGTTGCTACGAGAAAGCTGGACACAAGGCAGTGCCTGTTCCACGGTGAAGTGTAAGGAACTCAGCTCATGAAAACAAGAAAAGAAGTGTTTCTAGGGAGCCGATGACTGAATGGCAACAACGCATCACGTATGTGTGAAAAGTCACCTGGTACCGCCAAGGATTGTCCTCTAAATGCAAAGCCATGAAGGACAACTAAAATTCAGATGCAAAGGGGGGCCAGTGAGTGGGAAAGGTCACAAAAGACTTTTTGGAGGGGCTGCAGCCCACATGGAGTTTTGAACAGTAGATAAGATTGTGAGCAGTGGAAGGGAGCTACCACATTTGAACATCTTCTATGGGTGGAGCTTTTTATACCTGCCATCTCATTTACTCCTTACCAAGACCCAGGGTGATAGGTATTTATACATGTTTACAAATGAAGAAACTGAGGCTTGATCAAAGAGATTATGTCACTTGCTCAGCTGGTAAACGGCAGAGCTGAGATCCAACCTTAAGCCACCTGACTGGAGCTTCCACATGCTAACATGCAAGGCCTGCAACCCAGGCTTCAGGGCTAAGTAATGGTAACATGGTCATGGTGCCTAGTGGACAGAGGGAAGAAGATGCCCACGTTGCCCTAAACAGAGGGAAAGAAACCACATGACATTAACACCTACACTAGCAGAGGTTGCACATGGGCTATATCAGACGTGAAGATATATTGTTGGAGGGGCTCGCCAAGGTTTAAAGAAAATATAAAGCCATCCCTGCAGTAAAGTTTAAAAAATACCCATCAGCATGGTAAAGGAGACAGATTTTTGTTTGCACCTGGCAGGAATCCACTGGCATTAGAGAAGGAAGGACTAACTGCCCACTTTTAGGCATTAATCTCCAGGCGTCTATAGCCATGTGAGTTGGAGTTTCCTGTAAACAGTACCTCTCAACATCCAGGTGCTCATTTTGAGAACAAAATCAGGTACCCTCTACCTTCAATGTTAGTTAAAATTTCTAAATAATGTCGATATACCAACTGAAAAGAAATCGAAGCACAACTGGATTTTCAAGCAATGCCTCCTATAGCTTCCATCATCTCTGTTCTTCAGCATCGCTGAAGAGGCTTCACATGACTGTTTGACAGCAACGATAGCTCTTGCCAGACACCGACTGCCTTAGTGCACAAAACATTTTCCTATTCTGTAGTTCTCATTATCCCCAGGAAAAAAGCTGTGAGCTAAAGATTACCATTCCCATATGCAGATGAGAGAATTCTTTCAGTTGTCAGCGAGCCCTAGTGGAAAGGGCACTGGTGTTTGGGTTCAAGCCCTTGTGAGGTACCAGGCCAGGGCCTCCCTTCCTGGACCTCAACCTCCATGCCACGTGGGGGTTGTCAGACAAGATAGCTTGCACACACCCGTCTACTCTGAAATTCTGTGAAAGAAGAGCAGGACTTTACAGTTGTAAGCATAGACACTGTTCTTTGTAATGGCTGTAAAACTGCCCAAATTTAAAATAAACCATGAACCTTGGTTGGGGGGGTGGCGTTTTGGTGTCCATTTTGCTCTTCTGCACCAGCGCTTCCCTGTGTCTCCTAGACCCAGAAGGCCTTGCTGGGTCTCCGTGGCACAGGTTTTCAGAAGGAATGAACTCCTGACTGTGAAAATTTACACCGGTCTTCTGAAAAATACGAGGCTCAGAGATGTTCAGTAACTTGTCTGAGGACACACAGCTGGTGAGTGACCTTATTCCATGTGCGAAACACACAGGGCCACAAGACTTTGTGGACAGGTGCTCCAGGCAAGAGCATTTTCTCCCACTCTGATCCCTCATGGCCTTGAACATGAGATGAATTCAGATCTGTCCTTGAGGGTGGGCAGTTTCATTACAGATTCCAGAATAACCCCTTGACCTTTTGGGGGTAAAATATACGTAAGGCTCGATGGCATCATAAGGCGAAGCTGTGGATACATCTGAGCCAACTTGGGCACTTGTTTGTGTCTGAAACAAAAGGTTTGTGATTGGCTGGAGTGGCCCAGCAGGTGACGGTCTGTCTGGCTGATGAGCTGGCACTTGCATGAGTTGCAGCCTCCTGAGACCCAGCCACATGCCTGGGTAGATGGAGCATTGCCTGGGGCTGTCCTGAGTCCCAGTCTGCAGCGTCCCCTCCATCTCCCTCCGCTTTACTTTCCCCATCTGGAAAATGGGAAGACATGCTAATGCCCAGGACTGTCCCAAAGCAAAAGACTGTAGCATGAACCTGGGTTTACATCTCGGCTTGCTTCCTACTCTGTGATCTGGAGCACGGCATTTAATCCTCCGAGCCTCAGTTTCTTCATCTCTCGAATGAGCATAACAGTGATGTCTCCAAAGGGTTGTTGTTAAGACGGAATAAAATCATGAGCCTAAGGAGGCTGGCACTTGGGATAAAGGCAGCTGTTTTTGCTAGAATATGAAAGGGTTCTGTGAGACAGAAAGAGCTGCTGAAGCCTACAGTGGCGGCATTATCACCGCCGTGTTATGATCACCACCCTTCGCAGATGGGCCTGGGCGAGAGGTCCGAGGCGAGGAGGGGAAGGCGTGAGTCACGCAGGGCAACTCCCGGGGTGCCCAGTCCGAGGGGCGCTACGTTTTTGGCTGCTCGTAGAATCCATTCCAGTACCTTCTTCAGCCCCAAAGACACTGAAAACAATAAAAATAAAAAGCAAACCACAGCATTTTCGAACCTCCCACTGTTTTTGCCTTTCCTCCCCCGACGTATTGTTTTTGGGAAGGGCTGTTTCGGCCACAGCACTGTCAAGAAAACAGGGTGGTTTCCCTTGACCACTGGCGACCAATGTGTGCCTTTTCCTAAGCTTTGGTGAAACAGCCCACAAGTGATTTTTAAAAATAATGAAATTCTGCTCTATAAATAAACCCTTATGCTTTCTGCCGTGGGTCTTGAAGGGATGAGTTTCCTCTTCTTCGTGAAGTCATGTAGGGTGAAGTTCCCCTCCAACTGCACATTGCGAAGACAGGCCTAATCTGGGGATTCACCTACCACTGTGTTTTCCACCGGTGCAGGGACGGCAAAGTTCTGGAACTTTTACTTAAAGGTCCCCCATTCCTCAGCAACACACGTACCCTGCAAGAATAGACCGTGTCCACTTCCCCTAGAGATTTAACGATGGCTGCCCTTCCTGGTTTTCTAGAGTCTGACAAATTCAGCATTTACAAGGATTACTCAGAGACCCAGAGCACTGAACAGAGGATGAGTTTGGATTCCCGAGGCCTGGGTTCAGATTCTAACTTTGCTCTTGACCAGCTGTGTGACTCCGGACAAGAGGCTTATACAGTCTCGGGCAAGTTACTTAACATCTATGTGCCTGCCTCAGTTTCCTCATTTCAAAAATAATAAATGGATATAAATGGTCCATAACTCATGGGGCGGTGGTGAGAATTCAATGGAAAAAATGCGTTTAAAGTTCCAAGCACACAGCAGGTATTCCACAAATGGTAATTGTTACCAGGCAAGTTCTTGGCATGACTAATTATCATCAAGAAAAAGAAGGCTCACGCTGCTGGGATTTGGAGGTGGATTTAATTTACAGGGATGGGGCAGGGCTAAGGGAACCAATAAGGGACGTTGAGGCACCCCAAAACTTACAACAGTAGGGAACTAGTCCCACCCTGCACCTAGAGGGACAAGAGGAGGGTGGGTGTTGCTGGAGCCCTGGGGAAGGGACTTGGGGTGGGGGCTGTGGTTTTAGGGACCACAGCCCCTGACAGACGTGGCACAGAGCAGGGAGGGTGTTGGGGAGATTCCCAACCTGACTCTCCTCCCGCCCTTTCATCACTTGCTCCTGCCTGCCCCTGGCTAAACCCACTGGAAAACAGAAGGCAAGGGAGTTCCCCCAATGCCACCACAGGGGTCCACCGCTCTATGGCACAGTGCAGACCAGAGAATAGGTCTGGATGGGAAGCGGGTACACATGGAGAATCACCAGGCCCATCAGAGAATTTATTGGGATTCACATGTTGGTTAGTATTTGTCCACCCAAACCACAAATAAAACCCCTGCAAAAACCCTAAAGTGGCGATTGCGATCACATCCCTTCAGGTGTAAAATCCCTACATCGGTACCCCTGTGCCTAAGAAAATGAGCCCTGCCTCCCCACGAGTGTCCTGTCCCAGGCCTCCTCTCCCAGCTGTCTCCTGCCTCTCCTTTTCTTGCACTCTCTGGAAGGCAATAGCCCTTTGCTTCTTCTCTGGCTCCCACTGGTAGTTCCATTTGAAACTTCTGGTGGTGAAAATTTGACTGGTGAAAGTCCTCTCCAATCCTCTGCCCTCATCTTCCTCCAGCACTCAGGCCCAGCATTGCCTTCTCTGGGAAAGGTGCCTAATCCATCCTCCTCCATATTCCCAAGCAGAGGCAGCCGTGGCTGGCAAGCAAGGCTTTGGAGCAGCCTGCGCGCTTGCCATTCCTGGTTGCGCCATTTGCCAGCTGCCCTGCGCCCTTGCCCCTTAGTACTCTCTGTGCCTCACTGTCATCATCTGCCAAATGGGCTGCTAATAGTGCCCACCTCATAGGGTTTCCCTAAGGATTAAATGAGTCCGCGTATGCAAATCAGTTAGAACAATGCCTGACATAGAGTGTGCAATATTAATAAATACTAGCCAATTTATTTTTATCTTTTTATTGCCAGTACATGGTAGTATTTCACTCACTGTAGCATAACGCAAGGTTTATTTTGTTCCACCATTGATTCTTTGAGCACCTCAAGGATAAGGTCTACAGGTGTCTTCCCAATGCCTGGCTTAGTGCTTGACACATAGTAGGTGATCATTCAATGAATGAATGAATGAGTGAATACATGAGTGGTATGAGAACTCAAAGTGAGTGCTTGGAGTCTGGTTTGGGTTTTCATGTGAAGCACACCATAGGCCTTTTCTCAAGGATGTGAAAAGCCTAAAAGTCAGGTCCAAACACTGTAAGCCCCTCCAGAGCAAGATGAGGCCACCCAGCAGGACGACTCTCCTGTAGGCCTCGTTTGGGTGGGTCCCTGCCCTGAGCCGCCTGCCAATTTCTAATCTAATTATGTGATAAAAGAAACAGCTCCTCCGCCCTTCGCACTTCCTCCTCCCACGTCAGAAACCAAGAGTAAAGATCTTCATGTGTGCCAGGGCCCCAGCCAGCTCTGGGCAATACACACACTTCCCCCTGTCTGGGCAAAGCCACTGTCAGGACATGCAAGGGTGCCCGGGTGTGATCAGAGAATCCACGGGGCCCATTCGAGATGCTCTGCGTGGATCAACGCGGTCCTAGGAGCAGGTGTGTGCTTGTGGAGGGGGCCACAGAAGCTGGGTACAGGCCCACAAGCAGCCAGACTCTCTTCTGGGGTTCCAGGATCCCCTCCTTCTTTCCATCCGCTCATTCACTCGCTTACTTGTTCTCTCCCATCAGGGCCCGTAGTATTCAGCAAAATAAAATGCAAAGTCCTCGGGAGTCCTGAGCCATCTGCCTCCGGGCAGCCCCTCAGCCCTCAGTTCCTCCCCCTCCCCTGTGCTTGCCCCACTGCAGGCAAGCAAGTCTCTCTCTGGCTGTTCCCTGCCTTGGAAGGCTCTTGCCTCAGGCATCTCTGCAGCTCTATCTGTCTCCTCATTAATTTATTAGCTCTTTCATTTACCAAATACATTTTTTAATTTTAATTTTATTTTTTAAATTTAATTTAATTTTTAATTTTTGAGACAGAGTCCCACTCTGTTGCCCAGGCTAGACTGCCATGGCATCAGCCTAGCTCACAGCAACCTCAAACTCCTGGGCTCAAGCGATCCTTCTGCCTCAGCCTCCCTAGTAGTGGGGACTACAGGTATGTGCCACCCCGCCCAGCTAATTTTTTCTATATATTTCTGGTTGTCTGGCTAATTTCTTTCTATTTTTAGTAGAGACGGGGTCTTGCTCTTGCTCAGGCTGGTCTCAAACTCCTGACCTCGAGTGGTCATCCTGCCTCACCCTCCTGAGTAGCTGGGACTACAGGCATGTGCCACCATGCTCAGCTAATTTTTATATATATATATATGTTTAGTTGTCCAGCTAATTCATTTCTATTTTTTTTAATAGAGACAGGGTCTCACTCTTGTTCAGACTGGTCTCAAACTCCTGAGCTCAAACGATCCACCTGCCTCGGCCTCCCAGAGTGCTAGGTTTTTTAATTTTAAAATTTTTATTTTTAATTGTGGTAAAATACACATAACACAAAATTTCCTTTTTTTTAACCATGATTAAGTGTGCAATTCAGCAGCATAAAGTACATTCACATTGTTGCACAACCATCACCACCATCTATCCACAAAACACCCTTCATCTTGCGAAACTGAAACTCCATACCCATGAAACAATAGCTCTCCATTTCCCCTTCCGTCCAGCCCCTGGCAACCCATTCTACTTTCCGTTTCTCTGAATTTGACTTCTCTAGATCCCTCATGTGAGTGGGGGTCATACAGTACTTGCTCTTTTGTGACTGGTTTATTTCACTTAGCATAATGTCCTCGGGGTTCATCTACCCCCATCGGGGTTGCAACATGTGCCAGAATTTCCTTCCTTTTTAAGGCTGAATAATATTCCACTGTATGTATACACCACATTTTGTTTATCCCGTCATCTGTTAATGGACACTCGAGTTGATTCTACCTTTTGTCTATTGTAAATAATGCTGCAATGAACATGGGCATAGCTCCTGCTTTCATTTCTTCTGGATAGACCCAGAAGTGGAATTGTTGGATCAAGTGGTAATTCTATAATTTTTAGGAACTGTCGTACTATTTTGCTTAATAACAGCACTATTTCCCATTCTCACCAGTAAGGTACAAGAAGTTCAATTTCTCCACATCTTTGTCAATACTTATTGACAACTATTTTCTGGTTTTGTGTGTGTGTGTGTGTGTGTGTGTGTGTGTGTGTGGTATCTATCCTAATGGGTATAATATGGTATCTCATTGTGGTTTTTAACAGACAATTTTTGAGTACCTACTATGATCCAGGTCTAAACAGATGATTGTAAGGGAAGATAAGTAAAATCCAGTCCCTACCTGCCAGGAAAAGACAGTGCAGCAAAGTAAACCTGGAGGGAACTATGCACGGAATGCAGCCCTTACTGATATCATCTCATTTAATTCTCACAGTCTCCCAAAGGTGAAGCTTACTCTATTTTAATGAAGAAACTGAGACCCACCGAAGTTCAGTGAACTTGAATTCTGGTTATAGAGCTAATATATGTGACAGAACTGAAAACACATGTTTTTGAGACTTAAAGGCTCTTTTCTCTATGACAGTTTTCTCAGATATTTTCTTAAATTTAACTGAACAGTATAATGTAAAAATAACTTTGATACACTAGCAGAGTGTTGCCAACTTTTTATTTAGCAAAACAAGAACACTGGAAATCAGTTAATTTACCATTTAATGTCACTGTCCCTGCATAAAAAGAAATTTCAACCACATGCCCTTTGGAAACACACACACACACACAGAATAAAGGAAAGTTTCTTCAACTGAATAAACTGAACTTTATGAAAACCTGACTCCATCATTTGTATTTTTCTTATTTTCCTGCCCCAGTAGGGAGGAACATGTCTCAAGCCATGGCCAGTCCTTGGCTTCTAGAAGGTGTTGAGAAATCAATCCAGCCTCCTGGTCCGTCAGGTGCTTGTAGGTGCTGTGGGAAATGCCAGGCCAAATGCGAGTCTACCTTCGGAAATGCCAGAAGAATTTTAGCCATGCACAGGACAGGGAGAACTAAGTGTTCTCACAGCTTAGCCAGCCTGCTTTGCAAGTGACAAA